>JAODAL010015314.1:0-84341 GCA_025379985.1 Phyllomedusa bahiana
TTTGAACGGGGTTTTTCTAAAAGGGGCAAAAGGGGGCCAAAACCCTGTTTTGGGGTTGGTTGTCCCCTAATAAATTTCCCCGGTTAAAAAGGGTTTTTAAAATAGAAAACATGGGCCAGTTTTGGGCATGGAAAAAAGAACCACTGCAAGCGCAATCACCAAATTTTAACCCCGCCCCCGAGGACCCTAAAACTTGATATCACGTATATATAAGTGTCCGTGCTGTTGAAAAAATAATAAAAATTTAAAAAAAAATTTTTTCTTTTTTTTAACCTTCCCTACCATATTTTTTTAAAAAAAAAAAAAAAAAATTTATATACAAATAAATCCTTATGTGTCATGGAAAAGGGTGACAAAATTAGTAGAATAACCAAGTGCAAAAAAGCATTATAACATTCAAATCTACGTCTCCTAAAGAAAAGGTGCCCGGTCAGGAAGGGGGTAAAGTCACACATCTCAGCTGCCCCATTTTTGTGTGTCTGCCCTATGAAACAGCCCATGAATGGCTGCAGATTATACAAATGTTCCCCTTTAAAGGGGCCCTAGCGGGTTTGGGTTTTAGGAAACCATACGGTTTTGGAGCAGGCAAAGGGGGGGTCCAAAATGAAATAAAGGTTTGCTTGATCTTGTATCGTATACACTGAATAACTACATCCTATTATAAAGAACCACTCTAGGATTTTGTTTCCCTTTGTTCATTAGAAATTTAATTTAGATACACTGTAGTGCCAGTAATTTTGCTTACCTGCAGCCAAAAACAGGATCTCTGGCTGATGCAACAGTCTCTGTTAGGTCACATGACCTGCTCTCTGATTGGTTTAAAAAACCCACTGTGTTTTGGAAGTCTTCTCTCCTAGGGCTTTCCTTTAAAAAACTGATTTTGAACCCCCAAAAAAATGTACAAGAAAACACTTGGGAAACATACAACCATACTGTGTTTTTTCAGCAGCTTAAGGCGGGGTCACATGAGCCATGGCAGCAGTGAGAACCTTTATTCCCCTGCAGGCCCCAAAAGACCCAGGGGGCAGCAGTGAGAAACCTTTTTCAGCTGCAGGCCCCAAATGACCCAGGGCAGCGGGGAAAATTTCCTGTATTCAGCTCAGGTCCATGACCCGGGGGCAGCAGTGAGAAATTTTTGTTTTCCCAGCTCCCGGTCCCATGACCCAGTGGCAGCAGTGAGAAACCCTGTTTTCCCAGCTGCAGGTCCCAAGCCCCAAAGGGGAGAAAGTGAAAATCCTGTTTTCCCAGCTGCAGGCACATGACCCAGGGGCAGCAGTTTAAATCCTGTTTTCACTGCAGGTCACATGACCCCAGTGGCAGCAGGGGAAAATCCTGTTTCCCGCTCAGGGTCAAAATACCCAAAGTGACAGCATGGGGAAATCCTGTATTCACTGCAGACCCATCCCCCAGGCAGCAGTGAAAACCCTTTACCCCACTCCCGGCCCCAAAAGACCCAGGGGCGCAGTGAAAACCCCTGTATTCAGCGGGCAGGACTCCCCCAAAGGGGCCCGCAGTGGGGAAATCCTGAAATTAAAGCTGCATTTACATGAGCCAGGGGCAGCAGTAGAAATCCTGAAATTCATTTTTCAGTCCCATAAACCCAGGGGCAGCATTGAGAAACCCCGAAACACCTGAGGTCACATGACCATTACAGCAGTAAAAAAACCCTTTAAATTCACGCGGGCACATGAGCCATTGACAGCAGTGAGAAAACCTGATTAAAGCTCGGGTCCCATGCCCCCAGTGGGCAGCAGTGAGAAATCCTGTTTTCCCCGCTGCAGGTCCACAGGCCCAGTAAACAGCGGGGGGGGGAAAAATCCTGTTTTCCCAGCGAAAGGCCCATAAACCCAGGGCAGCAGTGAGAAACCCCGAAATTCATTTCAGGCACTTTAACCCGGGGGCAGCAGGGAAAAAAATCCTGTTTTCCCCCAATTTTTTGGGTTGACATGAGCCAGGGCAGCAGTGAAAATCCTGTTTTCAGCTGCAGGTCACTTTACCATACAGCAGTGAAAAAAAATCCTGTATTCACTGCGGGCCCCAGGGACCCCAGGGAAAGCATGGAAACCCCTTTAAATTCCCCAGTTTAAAAAGGTAACATGAGCCAGGGCACAGTGAAAATCCTGTATTCAGCTCGGGTCCCGGGACCATTTACAGCAGTGAAAAAACCTGAAATTCAGTTTGCGGGTCACATGACCCAGGGCAGCGGGGAGAAAATCTTAATTTTTCAGTTTGCAGGTCACATGACCGTGCCCAGCATGAAAATCCGTATTCACTGAAATCCCATGACCCAGGGGCAGCAGTGAGAAATCCTGTATTACTGGGGGCAAAATGACCGGGGGCAGCTTGAAAAACCCCTGTTTTTCACCCAAGGTCACATCCCCCAAAGGGCCCCGGGGAGAAATCCTTATTCACCCGGGCAGGCCCACATAAACCAGTAAACAGCAGTGGGGAAATCCTGTATTCGCGGGAATAAAAAAGGGGCACAGTGAAAAACCTGAAAAATTTCCTAATGACCAAAGAAAACAAAAGGAACCTTTAAGGGGGGGGGGGGTTGGGGGGGGGGAGTGGGTGGGGGGGGGGGGGGGGGGGGGGGGGGGGGGGGGGGGGGGGGGGGGGGGGGGGGAGGGGGGGGGGGGGGGGGGGGGGGGGGGGGGGGGGGGGGGGGGGGGGGGGGGGGGGGGGGGGGGGGGGGGGGGGGGGGGGGGGGGGGGGGGGGGGGGGGGGGGGGGGGGGGGGGGGGGGGGGGGGGGGGGGGGGGGGGGGGGGGCGGGGGGGGGGGGGGGGGTTCCTTTTAAATTCAGCTGATTTCAAAAGCTAAAAAATTCAGCAAAAATTAAAATTAGGGGGAAAGGTAAAAGGGAACCAGGGGCCAAAAAAATTGTTTAATTAGGAAAACAGAGCCGGAGGCCGCTCTACAAGGGGAATTCAATATACATTTCTATGACCTATAAATCTCATATGCAGAAAACTCTGCTCACCCGCCCCTTATCCACTCCCATTGTTGCTATATTAAAAAAGGGGTTTTACTACGGGGGCCCAAAAATTTCTCCTATTGTGCCTGTTACCGCAGTCACTTCTGGTTAATGGAGAAGACACTGGGGGGCACGGATTTCTGACTACGTGATTTGTCATTGTTCCCGACTGAGGCCCCGAGATTCAAAAAGCTCCGACAGGCAGCGGTTTAAAAAAAGCAGCGCTAGGTTTATGAAGAATTGAGGAGGCGCTGTAGATGCCCAAACTGTGGGAAACCGCCCTCGTGGAGATGATTGCTGCCTTAAATGGCAAACCCCGCTTTACCCTTTTTAAAGGGTATGTTTTACAAAGGTTAATTGTGGGACGTATTTCGCCCCCATAATTACTCCATGTATGGGGGCGGGAGCAGGAGCGGGGCTGGGGGGGACCCGCAAACCTGTCGGCCCCCCTAGACCCGCATTAAACCACTTTGCGTATAAGCCATGAAAAAAATTACATTCACTTTTCTCCCCCGCCCGCGTAGTGTCCGAGCGGGGAGAGGAGACGTAACCATAGTTCTCTATGAAACGGATTTTAAAAATGACTGGGACGGAATTTTAGCCGTAATCGCGCATAAATGAAATTCGTCCCCAAAAAAAGTCGTGTGAACAAGCCCAAAACGTTGTATGGTTGGTGGTCCCCCAAAGCCCTTTTTCCTTTTTCAGATTTTGCAGCTTTAAAAAACCCGATTATTAAGGGCCAAAAGCGAGATAACTTTACTAGCGCCAAAATCAACGACTACAAATGAAAATATAAAGCAATAAGTGCTTTAAAACCCTTTTTTAGGGGGGAGTTACAAACCAATGCCCTTTAATTTTTTTTCAGACATTGAAAACCAGACTTGAAGACAAGCAAAAAACGAGTGTAAAAATGCACCAAAAAACGGCCATTTTTTTTCATCAGCTTTTGACAGGCTTTGGGCAAAAAAAAGTTTTATCAACGTTTTTAGGATTTGCTTTTCAGGTCGTTTTTTTGTCCACTGCAGGGTAGACAGAGCCTTAGTGTATGTTCACACGGAGTATTTGCAGGGCGTAATTCGGCACATAATTGCACTGCAATACGTCCATGTTAGGCCACGCAAATACAGTGATTCATAGGTCTTATTGAGAGCTATGATTATCTGCTAGAATTAATCCATAAAGATACATATGTATATATGTCTATAAGCCAATATATGTATAGTTGATTAATCAATCTTTATGTGTATAGGTATACACAGTATATTTGCATTTGGTATATGTGGTAAGATATATATATATAATATAATATATATTTATATATATTAATATATTATGTAGATAGTTATATGTATCTGTCTTTATGTGTACAGGTATATACAGGTTTGTATGTGCATTGGTATATGTGGATAGTTATATATAGTTTTATATGTAGATAGGTATATGTATAGGTATATTTGTGTATAGGTTTCTATGTGTATTGGTTTATGTGGCCAGTTATACAGTATGTATTGTATATATGTGTATAGGTGTTTGTATAGGTTTATATGTGGATAGTTATGTATAGTTTTATATGTGGACAGTTATAAGTATAGGTATATTTGTGTATAGGTTTGTATGTGTATTGGTATATGTGGATAGTCATATGTATTTTTTATATGTGTATTGGTATAGGTTTATATGTGGCCAGTTATATGTATAGTTTTATATGTGGATAGGCATATGTATCTGTCTTTATGTGTATGGGTATATATACATATATATAGGATTGTATGTGTATTTGTATATGTGGCTAGTTATATGTATTGCATATATGTGTATAGGTATTAGTATAGGTTTATATGTGGATAGTTATATGTATCTATATATATATATATTCGAGGAAAATTCGCAAGCAACTCCCAAGTTCAAAAGATGCAAAAAAACTTATAATTTCACAAACATGTACAAAAGCGACGTTTCGGATACTAGAGACCTTTCTCAAGCTAATACAGGGTTTTGAAAGTGATGATATTATAAAGTGGTGTCTAATGTATATGAATTACAATAGGTTTAAAAACATTCTATTATATTAAAATTAAAGTGATATGTGATCAAAAAAATTCAGACTTTAAATATATAGATAAACAGTGCTAAGTGAACCACACTATTAAGACATTTATTTGGACAAACTACAATTAAAACCCCAACTAATTATTACATCCTTTACAGAATAAGCAGGAAAGGCATGGGAGTCAAAGGCCAAATTATCCCAATTCATCATTAAACCCCAATAAAGGGTTAATGACTAGTTTGCCTTGCTTTACAAGAATAAGTATCTCATAAGAACTGGGCCGTTTATTTGTTTTACAGATTACAAGCCGCAAAGTCTGTATGAAAAGTTAGTAAACATGGAGAAAGGCCCTCTGAACATCAAGGGGCCCATCCAGCAGCGCATCTCAGCCCCGATTAAATTAGGCGATATTAAAAGAAAACCAATAACAAAAACAGGAGGATGCTGATGATGAAACCAAACACACCGGGTTAATGTGCTCCTCACTTAAAGACATCGGAGGTGTTATAAAGTAGCATCATACCTACGAGCTGTAATGCCCGGCATAAGATGTATAAATTAAGTGGTAAAAAGGATCCTTTAGAAGAAAGGAAAAGGAGGGGAAGTGATAAGAAATTCAAGAATACCCTATATGAGACGCTCAAAAGAAAAAACAACGTCACGGACAAGAGGCTCTCAAAATTTACAAGCCCTGCGTCAGCATATTGCAACAAGTCCCCCTAAAGCGGTGACCCCCAAATTTCCAATTTTTAAATAAAATTCCCGACCCAAACACGTAAGCCAAATATATCCAGGGCTATAAAACCCCTAGAATCAATTTTGTAAATGCTAAGGATGACCACATAGGAGTGCAATCTATCAGGCACGAATGCTCTGACCAAAGGGGCAGCACAGGGGACAGAACAAGAGACCCCCCAAAAAAAAAAATTTTTATTTTTTCAAAAAAAATTTTAAGTAAAATAATAATAATGAAAAAAAAAAAATAAAAATGAAAAAAATAGAAAAATTAAAATTTTAAAAAAGTTTGGAAATTTAAATAAAAGTTTTTTAAATTTTTGGAGGGGATGGAGAATTTTATAAATTTTTTTTAAAAAGAAAGTTTTGTAAAATTTGTAATTTGAATATTATTAAGAATTATTTATTGAATTTATGTTTTGTTTGGGAAAGGTTGTGAGAAAGGTTTTTGGAAATGTTGGGAAAAAAGTTTTTTGCTTTTTTTGGAACTTGGAGTGTGCGAATTTTCCCCCGAAAATTTTATAGGATGGTAATACGTCCCCATTTTTTCTGGCACCAAATTTTTTATTATTTTTGAGTGTGCCTTTTTTTCTGCTTATTAAAGTTTGACATGTATTTGGGTTTTTGTGGCATTTATTAGTTATATGTCAATAGGTATTGGTATAGGTTTATATGTGGCTAGTTATATGTATAAGTGTATGTGTATATGTATATATGTAGATAGTTTATGTTAAAGGGATTTTGTGTTAGGGTTTTTTTTGTGGGTAGTTTTATGTTTGTGTAATGTGTAAAGGATTTGTATAGGGTTTTTAGGTATTCATGTATGTGATAGGTATTGGTAAGGTTTTTGTGGCTTTATTGTATTTGTTTAACTATTTGTATGGTTTTTGTGAATAAAACCCAAAATTGCGTCCCCTTTCTTCTGGACCCTTACTTTTTTCTGATGATTTCGCCTATGATACAAATCAGCTGGGGTAATGGGCAGGGAGCATTTTTGGCGGGTTATCGGGTTGTAAGAACGGTTTAACCCCAAAAATAGTAGAGGGTCTCCCAAGTTGACTAGTTTTCCAGCTTTGAACTAAGCCCTATTACCAGTCACCTCTCCAGTCAAGTAATTGCCATAGGATTTGATGTTGTTTTACAGATTACAAGTCCATTGTTCAGAGGTCTGTATGACAAAGGGTTAGGTAAACATTTTGGATAGATAAGGTGCTCCTGCTGACAACTTCAGGACCCCAGTGCTTCAAGCAGGGTCTCTTCAGCTCCATGATAAATTAGGAGATTTTCAAAAGAAAACCAGAAGACGCCAAGGAGGACAGGAGGAGGCTGGAGTGATTGTCAGGAGTCTCTGAACACACACAGGGGCTGTAATCTGCTCTCTCTGCTGTGTAGAGACATGGAGGTGTCAGTGAAAGTAGCCTGGCAGCACTAGACTGAGCTGCACTCTCTGCACTCTGCTACATCCACAGCTCTGTCTGCTGCACACATGTGTGCAAGAGCCAGGCAGTAAAACTGGAGGATTTATCCATTCATAAAATGTATCACAATCAGCAGCTACAATGTGGAGAAGATAAAATGTATCACAATCAGTGGCTACAATGTGGAGAAGATAAAATGTATCACAGTCAGCGGCTACAATGTAGAGAAGATAAAACGTATCACAATCAGCGGCTACAATGTAGAGAAGATAAAATGTATCACAATCAGCGGCTACATTGTAGAGAAGATAAAATGTATCACAATCAGCGGCTACAATGTAGAGAAGATAAAATGTATCACAATCAGTGCCAAAATATAGAGAAGATAAAATGTATCACAATCAGCGGCTACAATGTAGAGAAGATAAAATGTATCACAATCAGCGGCTACAATGTAGAGAAGATAAAATGTATCAAGTAAACAAAGGTAAAAAAAAATCGATCCAATTTGCAATAATACAAAAATATGTACAAATTGAGTATTGTTTACATTAGTAATACAATTTGTTTTATCAAATTAAAAAAATAAAAATTATTAAAATATAAGGAAAAAATTTTAATTTGTTAAAAAAAGTTTTAAAAAAATTAACATTGAAAAAAATCTTAAAATAAAAATATGATGAAAGAATAATAACTATTAGTAACCCGAAAAATGCCACAAAAGAGATTATTCATAGAGCAGGTTCAATATGTAGAAAAGTACCACAAATCATGAGGTTCTGAAAACTGGTGAGAGAAAAATCCACTGAAAACCAATGTTAATGTGCTGATATATGACACAGATGAAAAAGAGCTTTGCTTATTGTTTTATTACATTTTAACATGAGAATAGAACAAATAAAAGGTCAGTTATTTGGAAATTAATTTATTTGGTCTGTGATCATCATTGAGGAATCTTTTTATTATGCACTTAAATAACCATGTATATTGTTTCAAAATATTGCCCTGTTTCCCTGAAAATAAGACATCCCCTGAAAATAAGACCTAGTGCATTTTTTTTATGCAATTCAGAGTTTGGCTGCTTATGCTGATGTTTGTGATGAAATCACTACAGAATATTAATACCTGTTGTTCAACAATAAATGTGAATTCTTGTTCATGGAAAAATAAGACATTCCCTAAAAATAAGTCTTAACTCGTCTTTAGGAGCAAAATTTAATATAAGACACTGTCTTATTTTCGGGGAAACAGGGTAAATATTATGTAACATTAAAAAATATAAAATAATTATTAAAAAAAAAAGACATTTAGGATTATGTATAAAAAACAGTTCTGTTTCTTTCTGTCATGTAACTATGAAAAACATATATTCACTTATGTATATATATTTATATGCTATAGAAAATAATACATTAATTCATATATTTCATGCTGCTCCTGTAAATTAGTATATATACATGTGTGGGTCTATGTACAGATATTAGGTTGCTCCATTAACAAAAAAAACCTGAATTCACAAATACAAAATATATCACTAATATAGATCTATATATTGTAATTATTTATTTATAATTATATATATATATATATATATATGTAATGTACTATATATATGTGTGTGATGTGCTGTATATATGTAATGTACTATATATATACATATAAAATGCAATGTACTATATATATATGTGTGTGTGTGTGTAATGTACTATATATACATATGAAATGTAATATACTATACTGTGTGTGTATATATATATATATATATATATATATATATATATATATATATACACACACACATATATATACACACACACTTAAAGAGAGAGGGTAGCACTTCTAATATAGACAAATGGTGTTGGGTGCTAGCTAGCAACAGCCCCAGGTCATAGGTCAATAATACTATAGAAAATATAGCAGCACTCACAAAAATAAAAAAAAAATAAGGAACTATTGCAGTTTATTTCATACCCACAGGTGTGTATGTGTATATATATATATATATATATTTATATACATTTATATATAGATATATATATACACACACATATATAAACACCCATATATATATTAGGTTGAAAGAAAGATTTGCAGGAAAAAAATATATATATGCATGCACACTGTATATTGTACATTACAATCTCTGAATGCTTTGGTTTATTTCTTTATCTGCCAATCAAAAAGACCGGACCCAATAACAAAAAATGAAAAAAAAACACAGGTAAATGATAACAGAATACTGCAGATTTTGGATTTTTTTTTTTCATTTTTTGTTTAATTTTATGTTTTTTAAATTTCACATTCAAATCTGTAGCCCAAATCTGCAGCTAAATACACAGAAAAATCACATCGATAAAAATTCTAATACAGATATTTCAGAGTGACGCCAAAATTGTGGATTCAAAATTATATTTTCTTACTGCATTTTACACAAATGAAGAAAGATTTGCAAAGAAGTAAAACCAACGCTAAACAAAACTACATTTACCCAATAAAATAAATATTTCTTTATTGAAAGTAAAGCAACACAAATACAAAAATAAACAATAGTGGTGCAAAAAAGTGCCAAAAGTGCTGCAGGTAAGTATATACCAAATCAAAATAGCTCAATTACAAAAAAGAGAATAAAAATGGTACACATGATTTGAAGTAATATATTCAAAAGATACAAATGCCCCAACAAGGTAACAAATAATACATATATAATCAAACCAATGTGTATAAAAAAACAATTCAAAATAAAGCCATAATAATGGGATAATACAGACCAAACAGCACGCTGAAAAGACCCAACGCACATTTCGCAGGAATGTTTCGTCAGGGATCATTTCTTCAATAAAGAAATATTTATTTTATTGGGTAAATGTAGTTTTGTTTGGCGTTGGTTTATTTCTTTGCAAATCTTTCTTCATTTGTGTAAAATGCAGTAAGAAAATATAATTTTGAATCCACAATTTTGGCGTCACTGAAATATCTGTATTAGAATTTTTATCGATGTGATTTTTCTGTGTATTTAGCTGCAGATTTGGGCTGCAGATTTCAATGTGAAATTTAAAAAACATAAAATTAAACAAAAAATGGAAAAGAAAATCCAAAATCTGCAAATCATAGAAAGTACACAGCACCAAAAACATGTCACTATATCTGAGTCACACATTTCTTTTTCCCATAGGATTTCTGGCAGTAAATTTCCAGAGTGAGTTTTTTCCACAACGGAAATAGGCAGGATTGACGGTGAGTATTAATTTAATTTTAAACATCAAGAATTCTTATATTAAAATTGATAATATAATGCATAGATGTATCGTAAATAATCTAGTGACAAGAAGACCTGATCCCTGCACAGTTTATTACATGTTTTACTGGACATATATAAATCTACAGAAAGGGGAGGAAAGCTTTGCTGTGTTCTGTTATTTTTTACACAAAATAATAAAACAAGAATGTACAAAAGAAATAATGTTTCTTTGTTTCTTTAACAATTATTTTATTGTTTGTTTTTTTCATATGCATGTTATTTCCATTTATGTTGGTTTTGCATCAGAAACATCACATTTTTTTATATTAAATTAAAAGAAATTATGGTAATAATAATAATAATGATTCTTTTGTGTCAGTTTAGAATTTATTTGAACTTTTATGTTACATCTGTAAAGAATAAAAGCACAAAAACAATTATATGTGTGTATATATATATATATATGTATATATGTGTGTGTGTGTGTGTGTATATATATGTGTGTGTATATATATATGTGTGTGTGTGTGTATATATATATACACACACATATATATGTATAAATATATTCCTGTGTAAATACATATAAATGTAAATACATATATTTAATATATACGTCTATCTATACTTACATTTTTATATGTGTATATATTTTTAGATCTTTTAGATATATTTTAAAAGTAAGTAAATAGAAAAAAATATATATATAGATAGAGGGATAAATGGATGAATAGATAAATACAGGGATAAATGGATGGATAGATATGAAATAGATAGATATTTAACAGATAGATATAGGGATACATGGATAGAAAGATGGATAGATAGATAGAGGGATAGATAGAGGGATAGATAGAGGGATAGATAGAGGGATAGATAGAGGGATAGATAGATAGAGGGATAGATAGATAGAGGGATAGATAGATAGAGGGATAGATAGATAGAGGGATAGATAGATAGAGGGATAGATAGATAGAGGGATAGATAGATAGAGGGATAGATATGAGATAGATAGATAGATAGATAGATAGATAGATATGAGAGAGAGAGATAGATATAAGAGATAGATATTAGACAGATAGACAGATGAATAGATGGATAGATAGATAGACAGATGGATGGAGGGATAGATAGATAGATAGATAGATAGACAGATGGATGGATTGACAGACGGATGGATAGATAGATATCCAATAGACACAGAGAATAGAATAATATGTCATCAAATCAGGCCTAGATATAGGTCAGCTATTGAAGTGATATATGAGGTATTATGGTTTAGCTGGGAGCTATTATGCTTCCATGTATCTTATAGATCTATAATATTATAATAATTCACAGCACAATCTGAAGTTTTCCAGCCTTATTTTTTTCTAATTTGCTAAATATATGACTGATTTGACTTCATGGGATAATAAGAAGAGAGCGGCACTAAGAGAATGTTCATAGCAGGTTCTTCCAACAGGAGAATATTCTGTGCAATCCGCAGCAGCGCTCCGCCTGGATAACCTCTAAACTGTGCTGCATCTGTGACTCGGATTGACTTGAATTGGATTTTTCAATGTTTTCAGATACAGATTAGCAGGGCCGGGACAAGGCATTTTGGTGCCCTAGGCAAGTACAGCCAATGGCGCCCCCCACCCCCAACGCTCTAAAAAAAATTGCACCTCCCTCTAATTCCTCTCGCCCCTGCACCAGGTCCCTCTCCCCCTCCCCCCTGCACCAGGCCCTCTCTCCCTTGCACCACTCTCCCCCCTGCACCAGTTACTCTCTCTACCCTGCACCAGTTACTCTCTCCCACTTAGTAACTTCTTACCAGTCATACCTGCGCCCAGGGGCGTCGCTAGGGTCCTAACGGAATTTTTCACGCCACATTGTGAACTGCGGATGTATTGTTACATAGAAAAAACTTCTGTTCCTGTCACAAATTTTCCTCACATTCCATACAGATCCCGTCCATCTCCTCAGCAGTCACTGTACAATGAAAATCAGTCCTGACAAATCTGCTTTTTCAAAAGTGCTCACCTCCATTTGACAGTGCAATACCCCTAAATAACAGTCACCGAATATTCCACCGATACATGGAGCAAATCTACCAGACGAAGGATTGTTACTAAAAAACACTCCTACAAAACCAAGACCCTAAACTATTACTACTTAAGGATCAAATAATTCTGCCAGACCCTGACCGAACGCGACCCCCACATGTGACTATCAGCTGTACACAGGCTCTGATTACATATACCACCGCCATATAGTGACCATATAGTGGTAGATACTAGTTGTATGTAGGCTCTGCAGAAATATAAGTGATTACACTGCAGTTACATTTAGTGACTCACCGGAGACGTCTTTTCTGATCAGCGTCGTTCACTTTCCCTTTTCTTCTCCATCCGGTTCACACCTTCATGCCGATTTCTCCCGACCAATACTCATCCCTGCAGATTTGGACACAAATATCTTAGAATCCTCACATTTCCAGTAACTCCTTAATTATAGGTATATAAGTCCCCTCAGTTAGACAGGTATATATGTCCCCTCAGATAGGAAGCTATATAGGTCCCTGCAGTTAGACAGGTATATATGTCCCCTCAATTAGGCAGGTATATAGATATGCCCTCTCAGTCAAGCAGGTATATAGATATTGTACCCTTAGACAAGCAGATATATAAATATAGGGTCACTCAGGCAGGTATATAGATATAGGGGCACTCTCAGGCAGGTATATATAGGGGCACTCTCAGGCAGGTATATAGGGGCACTCAGGCAGGCATATAGATATAGGGGCACTCTCAGGCAGGTATATAGGGGCACTCTCAGGCAGGCATATAGATATAGGGGCACTCAGGCAGGTATATAGATATAGGGGCACTCAGGCAGGTATATAGGGGCACTCAGGCAGGCATATAGATATAGGGACACACAGGCAGGTATATAGAGGCACTCAGGCAGGTATATAGGGGCACACAGGCAGGCATATATAGATATAGGGGGCACACAGGCAGGTATATAGGGGCACACAGGCAGGCATATATAGATATAGGGGCACACAGGCAGGTATATAGGGGCACAGAGGCAGTATATATAGATATAGGGGGCACACAGGCAGGCATATATAGATATAGGGGGCACACAGGCAGGCATATATAGATATAGGGGGCACACAGGCAGGCATATATAGATATAGGGGGCCAGGGGCGTAACTAGAGAAGCCAGGGCCCCAAAGCAAACTTTTAGATGGGGCTGACAACCCCCCCTTGCCCACCTCCCTGACCACGAACATTTACCAGGACATGCTGTTAGATAATACAAGGGGTAAATACCTCACCATACATCTCACTATCATACTGCTACCAAACAAATCCACTATACCAAAACCAACATTACTAATAACTCTACTACCTAAGGACCTGATTATACCTCCAGAACATGACCACAAACTGACTGAATAAGACCCCTACACTATTACTGATCAGTACACAATAGTACAATAGTACTGCCATTTCGTGACCATAGTGTATATCCCATTACACAGCTCTGCAGACTGTATTAACCACATACAGTAACTATAGTGTAGCTACCATAACACGGTCTGCAGACTGTATACTACCCTACAGTGACCATAAGTGGTAGACACAGTGTACACAGGTTCGCAGACTGTATATTACCTCCATACAGTGACCTATAGTGGTAGACAGCAGTGCCAGGCTCTGCAGACTGTATATTAACCTCCATACAGTGACCATAATGGTAGACACAGTGTACACAGGCTCTGAGACTGTAAAACCACTATACAGTGACCATATAGTGGTAGCTACCAGTGAACACAGGCTCTGCAGACTGTATATAACCACCATACAGTGACCATATAGTGGTAGACACCAATGTACACAGACTATGTGATTAAAGTGTAGTTACATTTTGTGACTCACAGGTGGCGTTTCTCTGACGAGTCGTTGACTTTCCCCTTTGTTCTGCATCCAGTCCAGTCCACCATCATGATGACGTCTCCCGGCCACTTGTCCCTGGAGATTTAGACACAAATATATTAGAATCCTGACTTTTCCAGTACCTGCCCCCCTGGCTATATGGGGTCCATTTAGGCAGGCAGGGTTTAGATAGCTATAGGGAGCCATACAGGTAGACAGGGGTTAGGTGGGCTATAGGGGCCATATAGGTAGGTCGGCAGAGTTTAGGTAGCTATAGGGCCCTATATAAGTAGATAGGCAGGCTTCATGGGGGCTAGGTAGGCAAGCTTTAGACGGGCTATAGGAGCTATATAGGCAGGCTTAGGGGGCGCTATATAGGCAGCTTAGTGGGCTTTATATAGGCAGGCTTAAAGGGGCTTTAGATAGGCAGGCTTAGGGGTGCTTTAGATAGGCAGGCTTAGGGGGGCTTTAGATAGGCAGGCTTAGGGGTGCTTTAGATAGGCAGGCTTAGGGGGGGCTTTAGATATTCAGGCTTAGGGGGCTTTAGATAGGCAGGCTTAGGCTTATGGGGGCTTTAGATAGGCAGGTTGGGGGGGGCTTTAGATAGGCAGGCTTAGGGGGTCTTTAGATAGGCAGGCTTGGCGTCATGGCGGGCTGGGCGTATAGATGCAGCTAGGATATAAAAGGGGCAGGCTTAGGGATAACAGGCAGGCTTAGGAGGTAAACAGGCAGGCTAGGGGGTATACAGGCAGACTTAGGGGTATACAGTAGGCTTAGGGAGTATACAGGCGGCTTAGGGGTATACAGGGAGGCTTAGGCGTATACAGGCAGGCTTAGGGGGTATACATGGAGGCTTAGGGGGTTACAGCATGCTTAGGGGGTAACAGCAGGCTTAGGGGAGTTAGGGTATACAGGCGGGCTAGGGGTATACAGGGAGGCTTAGGGGGTATACAGGGAGGCTTAGGGGTATATAGGCAGGCTTAGGGAGTATACAGGCAGGCTTAGGGGTATACATGGAGGCTTAGGGGGTATACAGGGAGGCTTAGGGGTATACATGGAGGCTTAGGGGGTATACATGGAGGCTTAGGGGTATACAGGCAGGCTTAGGGGGTATACAGGGAGGCTTAGGGGTATACAGGGAGGCTTAGAGGGTATACAGGGAGGCTTAGAGGGTATACAGGGAGGCTTAGGGGGTATACAGGCATGCTTAGGGGTATACAGGGAGGCTTAGGGGTATACAGGGAGGCTTAGGGGGTATACAGGGAGGCTTAAGGGTTATACAGGCAGGCTTAGGGTGTATACAGGGAGGCTTAGGAGGTATACAGGCAGGCTTAGGGGGTAAACAGGCAGGCTTAGGAGGTAAACAGGCAGGCTTAGGGGTATACAGGCAGGCTTAGGGGTATACAGGGAGGCTTAGGGGGTATACAGGGAGGCTTAGGGGGTATACAGGGAGGCTTAGGCGTATACAGGCAGGCTTAGGGGGTATACAGGGAGGCTTAGGGGTATACAGGGAGGCTTAGGGGTATACAGGCAGGCTTAGGGGTATACAGGCAGGCTTAGGGGTATACAGGCAGGCTTAGGGGTATACAGGGAGGCTTAGGGGTATACAGGCAGGCTTAGGGGTATACAGGCAGGCTTAGGGGTATACAGGCAGGCTTAGGGGGTATACAGGGAGGCTTAGGGGTATACAGGCAGGCTTAGGGGTATACAGGGAGGCTTAGGGGTATACATAGAGGCTTAGGGGTATACAGGGAGGCTTAGGGGTATACAGGGAGGCTTAGGGGTATACAGGGAGGCTTAGGGGGTATACAGGCATGCTTAGGAGGTAAACAGGCAGGCTTAGGGGGTATACAGGCAGGCGTAGGGGTATACAGGGAGGCTTAGGGTGTATACAGGGAGGCTTAGGGGGTATACAGGGAGGCTTAGGCGTATACAGGCAGGCGTAGGGGGTATACATGGAGGCTTAGGGGGTATACATGGAGGCTTAGGGGGTATACATGGAGGCTTAAGGGTATACAGGCAGGCTTAGGGGGTATACAGGCAGGCTTAGGGGGAGGCTTAGGGGTATACAGGCAGGCTTAGGGGTATACAGGGAGGCTTAGGGGGTATACAGGCAGGCTTAGGGGGTATACAGGCAGGCTTAGGGGTATACAGGGAGGCTTAGGGGGTATACAGGGAGGCTTAGGGGTATACAGGCAGGCTTAGGGGGTATACATGGAGGCTTAGGGGGTATACATGGAGGCTTAGGGGTATACAGGCAGGCTTAGGGGGTATACAGGGAGGCTTAGGGGTATACAGGGAGGCTTAGAGGGTATACAGGGAGGCTTAGGGGGTATACAGGGAGGCTTAGAGGGTATACAGGGAGGCTTAGGGGGTATACAGGCATGCTTAGGGGTATACAGGGAGGCTTAGGGGTATACAGGGAGGCTTAGGGGGTATACAGGGAGGCTTAAGGGT
Organism: Phyllomedusa bahiana; assembly: GCA_025379985.1. Classification (NCBI taxonomy): domain Eukaryota; kingdom Metazoa; phylum Chordata; class Amphibia; order Anura; family Hylidae; genus Phyllomedusa; species Phyllomedusa bahiana. The sequence goes on from JAODAL010015314.1 coordinate 16,800, forward strand.
TATACAGGCAGGCTTAGGGTGTATACAGGGAGGCTTAGGAGGTATACAGGCAGGCTTAGGGGGTATAAAGGGAGGCTTAGGAGGTATACAGGGAGGCTTAGGGGGTATACAGGGAAGCTTTAGAGGTATACAGGGAGGCTTAAGAGGTATACAGGGAGGCTTAGGGGTATACAGGCAGGCTTAGGCGGTATGCCTGGAGGCTTAGGGGGTATACAGGCAGGCTTAGGGGGTATACATGGAGGCTTAGGGGTATAAAGGCAGGCTTAGGGGGTATGCATGGAGGCTTAGGGAGAATACATGGAGGCTTAGGGGTATACAGGCAGGCTTAGGGGCAGGTAAAATAATAAATCACTTACTTACCTCGGTCCACGCTCCCCCGATGCTCACACGATGTATTGCGGCACGTAAAGTACGAGGCGCGGGGGAGTATTAGTGCGGGGGGAGTATTAGCAACGTGCGCCTTGGATTCAAGTCAAAGTCAAATTCAATCCAAATCCAAGTGATTTGATTCGAATCAGCCGATATCGATTTTTGGTGATATTTACCAAATTGAGGTGTTTAAAAAAAATATATATATCACTGGAATTTGACGGAACTGTTACTTAATTAAAATACAGAACTGTAAGATAAGATCAAACATTGAAATACAAAAAGTCCTAACAAAGGTTATCTGTCCCTAGTACACCCTAGAAGACACACACTACCTATCAATGTGTATGTGGGGTCACCGTCCTGAGAAGGGCGGCCCCACCTGGAACCTAAGCTATTTAGCCCTGGTAAACACTAAAACAAGAGATCCAAAAAAGACCGGCTATGCCGTACCCAAATGGTAAAATAGTAGTAAGAATTTCATCCAAAAAAAAATATATATATATGTACCCAACGCGTGTCCTTCCCAAAGATTAAAGCAGGGAATTCCTCAGGGGTATTGAGAATATAGGGTATATACCTCGATCAAGGATATGTGTTTTTGGTTTTTTTACTGGTTTTCCATGGGTTATGTTGCCTGTTTCTTCTACTTCCATGACACTATCCCTCTGATTTCACTTCTAGTCCAACATATTTTAAAAGGCTCATAGGAAAAGAGCTAGGACTCCTTTCCCATGAGCCTTTTAGAATATACAAGGTGCATCTCCCTAAAATTCTTACCCCCTTTAAATACCTGTCCAACATCACATATGTAATCTTAATGTGGTAAAACCAGTAAAGAAAAAAAAAAAAACTTAACCTTGACCCTAAATTAGGGTTATAATAACGGCCAAGTTTAGCGTTAGGGTTATAATTAAGGCCAAGATTAGGGCTAGGGTTAGGATTATAATTACAGCCAAGATTAGGGCTAGGTTTAGGGTTAGGGTTATAATTACGGCCAAGATTAGGCTGGTTTAGGGTTATAATTTCGGCCAAGATTAGGCTCGGTTAGGGTATAATAACAGCAAGATTAGGGCCTGTTTAGGTTATAATAACGGCCACGATTTGGGCAAGGGTTAGGGTTATAATTACGGCCAAGGTTAGGGCTAGGGTTAGGGTTATAATTATGGCCAAGATTAGGGCTAGATTTAGGGGTATAATTAAGGCCACGATTAGGGCTAGGGTTATGGTTATAAATACGGCCAAGATAAGGGCTAGGTTTAGGGTTATAATTATGGCCAAGATTAGGGATAGGGTTAGGGTTATAATTATGGCCAAGATTAGGGCTAGGTTTAGGGTTAGGGTTATAATTATGGCCAAGATTAGGTCTAGGTTTAGGGTTACAATTATGGCCAAGATTAGGTCTAGGTTTAGGGTATGGCCAAGATTAGGGCTAGGTTTAGGGTTATAATTACGGCCAAGATTAGGGCTAGGTTTAGGGTTAGGGTTATAATTACAGCCAAGATAAGGGACGGGGTTAGGGATATAATTACAGCCAAGATTAGGGCTAGGGTTACGGTTATAATTACGACCAAGTTTAGAGCTAGGTTTAGGATTATAATTACGGCCAAGATTAGGGCTAGATTTAGGGTTATAATTATGGCCAAGATTAGGGCTAGGTTTAGGGTTATAATTACGGCCAAGATTAGGGCTAGGTTTAGGGTTATAATTACGGCCAAGATTAGGGCTAGGTTAAGGGTTCTAATCGTGGCCAAGATTAGGGCTAGGCTAAGGGTTCTAATCGTGGCCAAGATTAGGGCTAGGTTTTGGGTTATAATTACAGCCAAGATTAGGGCTAGGTTTAGGGTTAGGGTTATAATTACGGCCAAGATTAGGGCTAGGTTTAGGGTTATAATTACGGCCAAGATTAGGGCTCGGGTTAGGGATATAATTACAGCCAAGATTAGGGCTAGGTTTAGGGTTAGGGTTAAACTGAAAAAATTCAGATTTGGGGGTGAATTTTTTCACAAATTAGGTTGAATTGATGTAAAACGGAACAAAGAAAGGATATGAGTAACATTACTTTTCATGGTGTGTCCTTACTTTTCCTGCAGTTACGTCCCAATCTGCTGGATTTCTAATCATATCACGTGTAGAGAAGAAGTCAGCTACTTCCTCCTTCACTTATGTCACTGATTGATCTACTCTTCCGAACATTTCATATTTCTAAGAAATATAAAAGAATATACCGATAGGGGGTCAAGCAGTCTGTCTTGCTTATCCCTAGTGGTCATTGACATTAGATTGTATTTTGTAACCTGAGGGCTCCAGATTTAGTCTCTGCCTAATATGAGGCTTGGGGTAGGGATCTCTCACTAAAAATAGCTGATGAAAAGAGGAAGACTTGTGCTCAGACAGGCCCATGGGGGAGCAGGGGAACCCCCGGTGGGCACGTGAACATGGAGGTCACCTGGGATGCTTTACAGGGAGAAGGGTAGAAAGAAATAAAAGAGGCAGAAAGCAAGAGACAGAGTGGAAGAGTCATGTGTAGTGTATGCTGTCATATACAGTAGCTGTAGGATGGGCCTGAAGCATCGGTTTACTGGTGTGCCCCAAAAATCAACTCCACTGGTGGCCCCAAAAATCAACTCCACTGGTGGCCCCAAAAAATCCCCTCCACTGATGGGCCCAAAAATCAACTCCTGTTGGGCCCCAAGAATCAACTCCACTGGTGGGCCCCAAGAATCAACTCCACTGGTGGGCCCCACGAATCATCCTCACTGGTGGGCCCCAAGAATCAACTCCACTGGTGGGCCCCAAGAACCAACCCCACTGGTGGACCCCAAGAATTATCTCCACTGGTGGGCCCCAAGAATCAACTCCACTGGTGGGCCCTAAGAATCAACTCCACAGGTGGATCCCAAGAACAAACTCCACTGGTGGACCCCAAGAATCATCTCCACTGGTGGAGCCCCACGAATCAACTCCACTGGTGGCCCCCAAGTATAAACTCCACTGGTGGCCCCAAGAATCAACTCAACTGCTGGGCCCCAAGAATCAACTCCACTGGTGGACCCAAGAATCAACTCCACTGGTGGACCCAAGAATCAACTCAACTGCTGGGTCCCAAGAATCAACTCCACTGGTAGCCCCAAGAATCATCCCCACTGAGGGGCTTCAGGCACTTCAGTCCAACACTGGGAAGACTGATCCTCTGACCAGGTGACATTATACACAGTCCCATAAAAACCAATATGGCTGACGATGGTATCTATCAGACAGCTACTTCCTGTAACTTAGCAAAAGATACATTTCTTACATACACACAAAAACCTTAATTTCTGATCTATTCACTGACCCACCAGGAGGAAGTGAGTCTATATATATATTATATATGTCTCATATAGGGCTCATATAGGGCTCTGAGAAAAGAGATAGGACTCTCCATTGCCCTGTATGGGATGTGGCATTCCTCAAGTCACATCTGACTCACTGAGCCTTGCAATGTGAAAGGGATTAATATAGTCCTGCCAGGTAGTTCATCTACAGACAGTTGTTTCGGAGTGGTGCCCCTCAACAGGGAGCCACGTTGCACCCAGAGTCTGTATCATAATCATAACGGTTTGACCCTATGAGCACTGAAATACAGAGGTTAAAATGGTGAATTTCCATCTTGTGGCTCTCGCTAACACTATGAGCTTCTCTCCCTATTTGAGGCACCTAATTAGATGGGGGCTGCGGGCATGTAATAAGAAGATAAAGAAGGGAGTAAAAGGAAGGGCGAGTTGGGCTGGAACGTGAAATGAACTAAAACCGGGGGAGGAGATGAGGGTTTTATGTATTAAATTCCAGGACCTGTCAGAAGATACAAAGAAAGCTCTTATTCCACAGCAGCGAAGGCCGAGAATATAGAGTCTGCAAGGGGAACATTGTGTTTCCACAAACTGCATTTACCCCTCAAACTAAGGAACCTGCAAGTCTGAGCCTAATACCGCCGGTTATCAGGAAAAGCAGACTGTCCCGGCATTGTTGCCTCCACATGAAAACACATCCTGGGCTGCCTGGGCGTCCGGGACCATTCATTATTTTTGTTTTTCTGATGGAGAAAACAAATGGAAATAAGGAAACAGCAGTGAAGCAGGTGTAACCAACATATGGTTGAAAACATGGGCCTTATGTATGAAAACTGTCTAGCAGCGAGACTGTCTTTTTTGCCCATAGCAACCAATCAGAGCTCATAGCAACCAATCAGAGCTCATAGCAACCAAATCAGTACCCTTAGCAACCAGAGGCCATAGCGCCCAATCAGAGCCCATAGCGACCAATCAGAGCCCATAGTGACCAATTAGAGCTCATAGCAACCAATCAGAGCCCATAGTAACCAATCAGAGCCCATAGTACAAGAGACCATTGCAACCAATTAGAGTCTAAAGCAGGGGTGTCAAACTGCGGCCCTCCAGCTGTTGGGAAACTACAACTCCCATCATGCCCACTGTTATAGATTATACAAATGCATGATGGGAGTTGTAGTTTCCCAACAGCTGGAGGGCCGCAGTTTGACACCTGTGGTCTAAAGCAACCAATCAGAGCCCATAGCAACCAATCAGGTCCATAGCAACCAATCAGGTCTATAGCAACCAATCAGAGCCCATAGTAACCATTTAGAGCTCATAGCAACCAAACGGAGCCCATAGCAACCAATCAGGCCCATAGTAACCAATTAGAGCTCATAGCAACCAATCAGAGCCCATAGTATGAGAGACAATGGCAACCAATAAGAGTCTAAAGCAACCAATCAGAGCTCATAGTACGAGAGCCCATAGCAACCAATCAGAGCCCGTAGCAACCAATCAGATCTCATAGTACGAGAGACCATAGCAAACAAACAGAGCCCATAGCAACCAATCAGAGCCCATAGCAACCAATCAGAGCTCATAGTACGAGAGCCCATAGTAACCAATTAGAGCTCATAGTACGAGAGCCCATAGTAACCAATTAGAGCTCATAGTACGAGAGCCCATAGCAAACAATCAGAGCCCACATCACCCCGTCAGACTCTGACTAGTTGCTATGGGCTCTGACTCAGGGCCGCCATACAGGGGGTACAGGTTAATGGCACAAAAAAACGCTGTTGGGTTTCAGATTCCCAGCAGTCCAGTACATTGTGGCTATGAAAATCCGACGGCGGTCTGGTGGAATATACAACATGTTCTATATACTGCCGGATAGCCACTACAGCTCGGATTTGCTACTGAGGGTTACACAGTGCTGGGGACGGTTGGATTTTCGGTGGATTCAAAATGTGTAGACATAACCTAAATCTATCCTCTCTTGATCCATGACATAGTCCGTCAGTTTCTAGTCTGTAGAGCCGCACACTGTAAATCTGATTTCCTATAGGAGAAACATGCAGAATAAGCAAGGTGTTCTGCTACAGGAGCCTTGATTCTAGGAAAGTGCCCATATAGCCAGGATTTGGGGCACATGGAGGGGCCACAGACCCATACAGGTCATAGGTTCTATATACTGCTGTACAGGCCTGGAGCACATCGCTTCCCAGGTGCATGAGAATGGAGGCTACAATGTGATTGACTGGATTCTTTGGAGACGCGAAGGGCGATATATATGAACCTGGCGCCGACTCCTCGCCAGCTCCACCTCTGTATTTAATAGTGCCCGATCCCACAGTCTGTATGAGAGTCTCCCAGCACTTTATACATGTGTCCTATTCTGCGCCAAAAGTAGCCTCAGCCCCTATGAAACTGTTAAGAATTTATACAACAGTTTTGCTCCAAACTTTTGTGCATTTTATGACTCTGGCGAGACTCCCCCTCCCCCCATATCTTTGCCGCATTCAAAAGTGCTGTGTCTGGAGCAGATTGCACCAAGTTTTGCACACGACAGATCATACATCTATAGAACAGGGGCTGCAACAGGTTTCGGGATCAAAAAACTGCCGAGGCCCCGTTCATACATGTTACCTGTTGTAATTATTTAAAGAGGACCTGACAATCTGGATAATTATGGACCCAGGCACTGGACTGGAGATCTTCCCTGATGGTGCTCCTGTTAACGGCCACTCTTGTCACAGGTGTGGATCTATAGAACACGGCTACGGCTGTTTGTTTGGTTCAAATCACGGCAAAAAAATGGCACAGCCCCGTTCATACATGTTGCCAAAGTGACCAATCCTGACATCTGTTTGTCGGGCTGGGTTCACACAATGCATTTTTTAAACTTACCAAAAACTTATGCACTTTTCATTTGACCCAAATTTCCCCTGTGCATGCATTTCCTACGTGTTTTCAATGCAGTTCAGAAGCGCAGTGTGTAAACCCAGCCTTAGATTTTTACGTTCTGCCCGTGACTAAAAGGTTCCTCAGGTCAGGTTAACTCACCTTGAATCTGTCCCCCCTCGCCAGGCTCCCAAGTTTTCATACATAAGGCCCAATATCTGCAACTTGGTATCCCATAGAGAACAACTAATGTTAGTTTAGGCTGTGATTTTATTCAAAAAGGCTGATTGGGGTGTCTTTCCTCAATCACATTTCCCACCCCTGAGCTTTGCAAAAGAAATGGGAAAAACAAGCCGTAAACATTATTCCCCTGCAGACAGCTGTTTTTGGGGGGTTTTTCCTCCATCAGTGCAGAGAAAAAACACAGGGTTTTTAAGGGAAGGGTTTTTCAAATAGCTCAAAAGGGGTAAAAATTTTCCCCATTAAAAAAAAAGGGGGAGGCCAAACCCTTTTAGGTTTGGGGACCCTTTTAGGAAGCTGAATTTTACTCGCCCCACTTAGTCCTTACAGATGGTAAAATATACAGTAAGATTTCTTTCTCAAAAGCTGAAAAGCCAATCAGATATTCAGGATTATTTGGAAATCCCTAGAAAAAAAATTTTTTAAAACCCTTTGAAAGAAACCCCCCCAAAAAAATATGAAATTTCCCTTATATTTTTTGAAGGGGCACCCAATTTCTATTCCCCCCGAATCCCCAGGGCATAAGTAGGCCTTTTTTAAAACCCCCGGGGGGATCAGTCCCAGCCCCACCATAAAAAAAAAAAAATTTTGGGGTTGCCCCACTCTCCTTAAAAAGCCCCTTAAAGGGATGTCCCATCTCAAACGGGTTTTTGATATCAAAAAGAAAAAATAAACCCTAAATGTCTAATGTTAGGGCCCCAAAAACCAAAAACCCGCACCTATTTTGGGAAAAGCCCCCCTTAAAAATCCCCCGTTCAGAAAAAAAAGTAGGTCACTTGTTGGGGGCCCTAACCCAGTACCGGGCCCAAAAAAGGGGCCCCCCCCGGGGTTTTTTTTTTTCCCCTATTGGAAATTGGGTCCCCCCCTTTGGGGGCCCCAGGGGGGGAGGGGGGGTTGGATTCTTGGGGCCCAAACCCGTTGGAATGATTCCTTTGGGTCCCCTTAGGAATTTATTTTGGGGCCCCAACCTGGGGTTTTTTTCTTGGAAACCACATGAGTTGATTCTTGGGGCCCCCCAAATGGGGTTGAATTTTTGGGCCCCCAGTTGGTTTTTTTCTTGGGGCCCATAAAAAACCAATTTGAATTTTTGGGCCCCAAAAGTTATTCTTGGGCCCCCCAGGGGGTTAAACTTGGGGCCCCCTGGGGTTATTCTAGGGCCCCCCCAGGGGTTTAAGTTGATTCTTGGGGCCCAAACCGTGGATTTTTTTTCAAAGGGAACCCCCCTGGAAATTATTTTTTTTTGGGGCCACCTGGGAATTTTATTCTTGGGCCCACGGTGGGGTTTGAATTTTGGGGCCCCCCAGTAAAAATTGAATTTTTGGGGCCCACCAGGGGGATTTTTGGGGTAAAATTGGGGCCCATCCCCCGGGGTTTGGGTTTTTTTGGGGCCCTTTAGTGGAGAGATTCCCTTTGGGGCCCCCCCTGTGGAGTTTTATTCTAGGGGTTTTCCCTCATTGAGTTGATTCTTGGGGCCCACCAGTTTGGGGCTGATTCTTTGGGGTCCAAAAGGGCGGGGCCCCGGGTGAAACGAGGCCCACCAGTTAATATGATTCTTGGGGCCCATCCTACAGCTATTACAAACGCCTCTTGCTTTGTGCTTCTTTCTCTGTCTTTTTCCTATAAAAGCAGTCCTGGTCTGCTATGTCTAGGGACCTGCCATGCCCGGGGGTCCATCGTGGACTTCTCCTGCTCCCTTGTGGGTCACTCCAAGCCTGACCCATTCTCCATTTTGTTCCATGGGAGTTCTAAATTCACAACTGGGACCCGTACCTATCAATACCATAAATATCTGAGATGGGAACCGTCCAAACACACAATCTACTATAAGATTTTTTTTAAAATAAAAGGAATGTTCTACTTTTTTTCAGTCTTTGGCTTCTGCGGTTTTATAATTTGACATCATCTTGAATTCTGGAAACAAGATCCAGATTATCAGTCTTTCTGGATTATGAAATGCCAAATTAAAAGTTCCTTTTTTTCGTTCTTTATTGTTGAGGTTTTTATTGCCGTCTCCGACCCCCTGACACGGCAGCGCTGTCTCTCAAGGTGAAATGAACAGGCCCCCACCTCATGTTCCTCAAGTATCTCGTCTTCTTCCCATGTGACGTCCATTGTGAAGTATCTGAGTGGGCCTGGTTTTCCCTCGGCAGTCCTGGTCAGTGTCCCCCTGTCAAAGTGGAAAGTAATTTATGTCAGGGAAGCTTATCTCTCTCCAGTTTGCAGATCTTGCTGCAGTCAGACTGGCTCCTCCATAGTCCACCAGCTTTTTCCTGCCGGTGGGGAAAAACTGGGAGCTGAGGGGGCCTGTTACGAGCCCTGGGCCCCTCTATCCTCCCGTGTCTCGGAAAAAACAACACCACTTCTGTGTGATGTGGTGCCACAGAGAACAGGGAAAGTTCTGGTGTGTAACCTCAACTTGACATGGGAACACTGATAGCTGTTAGTATTTAAAGACGAGGCCACACCAGCTCCGGCCCGAATGTTTTCCTGAACTAATTGTCTGAGATCATCGGCTATTAAAAACCCTTCTAGTCACCCTGTCCAGATCCCATCAAGTGTCTTTGGTCTTGGTCTTCTCAAGTCATTGAGCTCATGACATCCCACAGCTCTACTAAACCCAGGATATAATGGGTTAATTAAAGGAATTCTCCAAAATGTGGTCGGAAACCTCAAAATAGTCTATTATCCCTAGTAGATTGTAAGCTCTTGTGGTCAGGGTCCTCTCTGCCTCTGTACCAGTCATTTAGGGTGACCTGTATGAACGGGGCTGCGCTTTGAGCCAGACAAACTGTTGTGGTCCTGTTCTATAGATGTACGAACCATCGTGTGCCAAAACTTGGCGCGTTTCACGCCAGACACAACACTTTTAAGTGCGCCAAAGAAGCCACAAATGTACAATTGCACCAAAGTTTGGCATGAACTGTCATACAAATCCATACCGGTTTCACAGGAGCTGAGACAACTTTGGGCGCAGAACGGGACACATGTATAAAGTGCTGGGAGACTCTCATACAGACTGTCAGATCGTGCACTATTAAGTACAGACGTAGAGGTGGCGAGTCGGCGCCCGGTTCATACATTTCGCCCTTAGGCTATGTTCACACGGCGTAATTGCGGCGCGTACGGTATGGCCGTAATTACGCCGGGTGCTTTGGGAGCCACGCTGATACGAGCGTACTCCCGCGGTGCTGGGGGGCAAGGGGGGGGGGGCAGAAGCCCGCTAGCCCCATTGACATTCATTACTCGCAGCGCGTATTCGCTCCCCATTGACATTCGAATATGATCGTATTGTACGAGCGGAGGCGTAATCCATAGTTCTCTACGAGAGCTATGAATTACCATGATTTCGGCGTGCATCTTGCTCGTAATAGAGCGCAAATACGGCGTGAAATGCGCACAGAAATTACCCCATGTGAACATACACTTCGTGTTATTATTGTACTGTGCAGTGAATTAATGGTAATAATAATATTAAGGCCTAGCGGGTCTGTGTATGGACTGGGTGACATTGTGTCCACAGCAGTGCAAAATCCAATCATGTTGATATTGTGTCCATTGCAAAAAAAAAGTGGATGAACATGGACACAAACTTATTTCATGCACAGGCCCACCAGGGATCATAAGTGAGATGCAGGAGCAGAAATGGAGGTGGAAGATAATGATAAGGATGTTACAGATGGTTTTATATTAAGATTTCTTACTAGGCATGAGGAGCAGCCTGTGTGCGAATAAGGAGCACATTGGGGAACAGTCTGTGAGAGAATATGAGAATCAAGTCCACTTGTGGGCCACAACCACCAACTCCATTGGTGGGCCTCAGGAATCAACTATAATGGTGGGTCCCAAAAATAAACCCAAGTGGTGGGTCTGAAGAATCAATTTCAATTGTGGGCCCAAAGAACCAATTCCACTGGTGGACCCCAAGAATCAACTGCACTGGTGGACCCCAAGAACCAATTCCACAGGTGGGCCCCAAGAATCCCCTCCACTGCTGGGCTCCAAGAATCAACTCTACTGGTGGGCCCCAAGAATCCTCTCCACTGGCGGGCCCTAAAGATCATCTTCACTGGTGGCCCCAAGAATCCTCTCCACTGGCGGGCCCTAAAGATCATCTTCACTGGTGGCCCCAAGAATCAACTCTACTGGTGGGCCCCAAGAACCAACTCCACTGGTGGGCACCACAAATCAACTTCACTTGTGGACCACAAGAATCAATATCACTGGTGGACCCCAAGAATCAACTTCACTGGTGGGCACCACGAATTAACTCCATGGGTGGGCCCCAAGAATCGGCTCCACGGGTGTGCCCCAAGAATCAACTCCACTTGTGGGCCCTAAGAATCAACTCCACTGGTGGCCCCAAGAATCATCTCCACTGGTTGTCCCAAGAACCACTGGTGTACACTATGAATCAACTTCACAGGTGGGCCCCAAGAATCAACTCCACTGGTGGGCCCCAAGAATCAACTACACTGGTGAGACCAAGAATCAACTCCATGGGTGGGCCCAAAGAATCAACTCCACTGGTGGGCACCACGAATTAACTCCACTGTTGGGCCCCAAGAACCAACTCCACTGGTGGGCACCACGGATAAATTTCAATGGTGGATCCCAAGAATCAACCACTGGTTGCCCCAAGAATCAAAGCCACTTGTGGGCCCCAGATAATCAACTCCACTGGTGGGCCCACAAATTAACTCACTGGTGGCCAAAGAATCAACTCCAGTGGTGGGCCCAAAGAACCAACTCCACTGGTGGGCACCACGGATAAATTTCAATGGTGGATCCCAAGAATCAACTCCACTGGTTGGCCCCAAGAATCAAAGCCACTTGTGGGCCCCAGATAATCAACTCCACTGGTGGGCACCACAAATTAACTCCACTGGTGGGCCCCAAGAACCAACTCCAGTGGTTGGCCCCAAGAATCAAAGCCACTGGTGGGGCCCCAAGAATAAACTCAAGAAACCTTACTCCAATACTGCCCCATCATTAAAAGTATTGCTTCATAAGGAGCAGAGTCATTTTAATGAGGACCTAGGTCCAAACGCGTCCTCTGTACCGCTTATACTTACATCCTTGGTACCAGCAGTGGCCATATCTGTTCTTATGGGCCTCTGCCACCCAACATTGCGTGTGATACCTGTGGCCTTCTATTCCGGTTCTGAAGAATCTCCCTTCTTGTGCCAAATATTCTCGGCCTGATAAAGCAGCATCTCCCAGACCTCCTGGAACAGTCTCCAAAATATTTATAAGGGTTGAACGAGAAATGTAATATTTTATTGTTTCTATCTCATCATTGCAACAGAATGTTTCCACCCCGATCCCTCTTCCAAAACCTCCGCAGCCGTTCTATCTGTCCTATTCTTTGAAGTACAGTCTAGTCCAAACCATTGCAGCCCCCGTCATACATCCTCCATGTCCTGGGCAGATGTTTGTTAGCTAAAGTATAACTCAAGAGCATGTCAAACACTGAGGCCGATAGAACGATGTTTATTAAGTGTTATCGGGGTTTACTGAACGCTGCGTGTTTAGGAAACAGGGGAATCTATGGAAGTGGACCACACACCGCACGCACTAGGTACTTACTTCTACTAAGTGATCGCCGTACATCACCTGCGGCAAGAGAGCGGAGACAGGAGCCACGACCAAGAGCGCACCGACCAGGAGGCAGGTGCATAGAGCAGCACCAGCAACATAGACAGCTTATGTATGAGCCAAAGGACAATAACTATGGCCATGCCCTTTTACTTGACCTCAAAACTCAAGGTCAACATGATTCTGCAACCAGGGGTTATTTATTCTACTATGGGTAGTTATATTCTTGTACATAGAGGGCGGTATTATAATAGTTATATTCTTGTACATAGGGGGCAGTATTATAGTAGTTATATTCTTGTTAGAGGGCAGTATTATAGTAGTTATATTTTTGTACATAGAGGGCATATTAAGTAGTTATATTTTTGTACATAGGGCAGTATTAAGTAGTTAATACTTGTACATAGAGGGCATTTATTATAGTAGTTATATTCTTGTACATAGGGAGCAGTATTATAGTATTATATTCTTGTACATAGGGGCAGTATTATATTTATTATTCTTGTTACTTTGGGGCAGTATTATAGAGTTTAAAATTTCTTGTACATAGGGGCAGTATTATAGTTTTAAATTTCTTTACATAGGGGCAGTTATAGTAGTTAATTCTTGTACATAGGGCGATAATATAGTTATATTTCTAGTACATAGGGGCAGTATTTTAGTTTATTTTTCTTGATACATAAGGGTAGTATTAATATAGTTATTCTTGTACATAGGAGGTGTATAGAGTTATATTTTACATGGGGTAGATTATTATATATCTTGTACATAGAAACATAATTATAGATTATATTCTTGTACATAGGGCAGTTTTATAGTAGTTATATTCTTGTACAGACAGTAAAAACTTTAATATAAGTTTTAAATATATACTTGTACATAGGGGCAGTTTATAGTAGTTATATTCTTTACATAGATGGCAGTATTATAGTAGTTATATTCTTGTACATAAAACATATATATTAGTTATTTTTCTTGTACATAGGGGCAGCATTATATTTAGTTATATTCTTTTAACAAAAGGGGCATATTATAGTATTTTATTCTTGTACATAGGGGCAGTATTATAGTAGTTATTTTCTTGTACAAAAGGGGCAGTATTATAGTAGTTATATTCTTGTACAAAAGGGGCAGTATTATAGTAGTTATATTCTTGTACATAGGTGCAGTATTATAGTAGTTATATTCTTGTAAAATAGGGAGCATATTATAGTATTTATTTTCTTGTACATAAGGGCAGTAATATAGTAGTTATATTCTTGTACATAGGGGGCAGTTTTATAGTTTAGTAAAGGGGTTTTTAAATTCTTGTACATAAGGGGAAGTATTATAGTAGTTATATTCTTGTACATAGGAGCAGTATTATAGTAGTTATATTCTTGTACATAAGGGCAGTATTACAGGGATACAATCAACCAAAACAATAATTCCATCAACACAAAACAAAAATTCAGTACATTGTAATCAAACTAAATTCAGTAAGTAAATTCAACATAAAGAGTCCAAACCTGTTGGAGAAAAGGACAAAACACAAAACTAACAAAGAAATGTATCACATTTATACCGGACATATATTTCTCCTTCATTTTTCACTCTCCTGGTTCTTCCTAATCTCTGTTGCTCATGATCTGGGTGACAATGGTCATAGGTCAGAATCAGACCCGTCCTCCCTACCACCTGTCTCCATGTCTGAATCTGACTGGTGGGGTCTCCTTCTCTTGGGGGGGTCCCCATCATACTCCTCTATTATTTGCCTCAGTCCCCGTTCTAGCTCTGCCTCAGCTCCCTCCTCAGACAGGACACTGTACCTGTTAAGAGCGCATCCGCCCTCACCCTTATTCACCTTTTACCACCAGATCTTTGGAAAAAGAGTCCATTTTTCCCTCAGGTTTTCGGGTGGATTTATCCTTTTCTCCTTACTTTGTTTGGCCCTTTCTCTCTGACATTAGGTGCTGGGCCTTTGGGAATAGGGGTGTAACTGGGTGCTGCCCCATCCTGCTCTGCCCCCTCCATGCTCCCCTCTATGCCCTCTGCCCGGGGTTTGGTCTGGCTGGTTACCTGTGTCAGGCTGGTTACCTGTGTCAGGCTGTGGCTCTGGCTGGGTCAACAAGGCCACCTCCTACAGGTCATCTGGGTTGTCTGCCCCCTCCAGTAAGCCCTGATCAGGGGAGTCCCTGCAGATGTTGTGTTCCAGGCGTTGGGGCAATCTTTGTGGGCATGACCGATCTCGCCACACAAATTGCATCGGATTTTCTGGCACGTGGCACTTACATGGCCCCTCCCCACACAGGTTACATTTCCCACGGGACACACTCGCTATATGCCCGGCCTCCCACATTTAAAGCATTTCCGGGCTGACCAGGGTAGAAGCAGACGCCCTTCCCCCGGGGCCGATGAAGAAGGAGTTGGGCAGATGGGGGGTTTGATTGGGTGCTCCTGATGCAGCTTAACTAGGACTTCCCCCCTCTAGTCCGGGGACTCCATCCTCACCCGGGTTCTTAGTGAGGTCAGACACAGGGTCACAGTGTCTCCTCAGCCAGAGCACAATGTCCTGGTAGGGGACGGCTTCATTCCAGAACATGATGGTGACGTTCACTATGTCTGGCTTAGAGATGGGGATGAAGCTGAACTTGTCCCAGCCCTCTTTGTCCCTGAACCTGGTGAAGCTGGACCAGAACCGGTCCAGGTCCGACATGAGCTTGAACTCACATCAAAAGCCCTGCCTGTCAGGAAGTTAAACATTTGCCAGGATGCTACTAGGCAGGAAGCCCATTTGGCCACACAATAGGTCTCGCACAATAAACCTCCTACTGGGCAGATCTTCCTTGGGACCCTTATGCCTGAACCGGACCACATTCCTCCTCTTGAAGGCCTGGCCCGTGTAACTGCTATTAGATATGAAAGATGGTGACCCTCTGCTCCAGGCATTCCCAGGGGGGGCATGACTAGCACCGCTCTCCTGAGGTGGCGGCGGACGCCGTGTGGGCTGCTGACCACCTACACTAGGGGGCTCCAGTACCACTGGGGTGACTAATGGGGGAAAATCCTCAGCAGTGGATTGAGCGGTGCCCTCATCCCCATCAACCTCAATGCAACCTGCAGCAATAGGACCTACAGGCTGAACCAAAACTGGCTCTGGAGATGGAGCTAGCTCCCACACTGACTGCAAGACATTATCCCCTGCAGGAGCATTACCAGACACAGAGTCCTCCGCAGCATCAGAAACAGACATGGTCATAAACTTTGCAGAAGGAGTCCTGCACAGAAGAGTCCTGAGAGTCTTGCAATGCAGACTCCTGAGTATCCTGCACTACAGGGCAGCAATTACCCTGCACAGGTATCACCTGTGAACCCAGCTCTGCTGCTGCACAGATCCCTCCAGGGATGAGTCCACAGTCCTGCAGCAATGTGCTCTCTGCTGGGACTTTTGTATGTCGCTCCACACAGTTTCCTTCAGGTAAGTGTCCTGTTGCTGGATACTCTCTTTCGGTGCAGGCTGGGGTTCATGCTGGTGGACAGTGACCGCTGGGACTTGTAGTGCTGGCGAGAGTCCCTGGTCAGGCTTTCTGGTCGCAATATAGGCCTGATCACATAGGATTGCTGGGAGTTACTTGTGGAGGCTTTAGGTGACTGTGGGCCTGTGCTTGGCCCCTGCCTCTCAAACCTCTCCTGGTTCCTGTAGGTTTCCCCGACAGGTCCTAGTTGTTCCAGGATAGTCTCCATCTCCTTCACGGTCTCTCCCAGCTGTACGGCCAGTGACCCCAGCTTCTTGTCCATGAGGTTGTGTCTTTCCGGATGGCGGCCTTCATCTTGTACATGCAGTCGATCTTTCTCTGCAGTAGGACCTTGTCCTTCTTGAGGGTCTCCATTCTCTGCACCAGTGCAGGGATCTGGTCGGCCAGGTGCAGCTCTGGGGCACGCTCTGGAGGCTGCTGGCTCTGCGCTGCTATTGCTGGGGGGTCACACTCCCTGGGTTGGGGACCGGCTCCCAGGTTCCTCTTAGCTGTGGTGTTCTGGCCCCTTGTAGCATGCCTGCTGTCTTGGCCTCCTCCACTTTACTGCCCACATTCTTGCTGCTCCCAGATCGCGTACGTTCAAACGCCAATTACCTGCTGCTGCAGTTTTGCTGGACGTTGCTCTCCAGAGAGGTTCTCGGATGTCTGCTCGGGGTCTGCACACCTGCAGGCTGCTCTGGGGTCTGCACACCTGCTGCATGCTGGCGGGTTCTTGCTCCAAACTTTCCATTTCTGATGCTTCTTGCTGCTCATCAATGCATCTCCCATCACTTCCATGTCTGCTCTTCACTGCACAAACTTCATCTGTAAATTTGGGATTTTCATCCCTGTATTGTGGAGCCTGGGGGTTCATTCCCAGATTAGGCCGTGAAGCCTGGCCTTGCCTTTTTGGGGAAATTCCCTGCCAGGGTGGCCGCCTGGGCTTTCTCCAGACATCAGGAGCTCTACAAAACACGTCCTCTCTCTAGGGAGGCAGTATTATAGTAGTTATATTCTTGTACATAGGGGCAGTATTATAGTAGTTATATTTTTGTACATAGAGGCTGTATTATAGTAGTTATTTTTAATACAAATTTTGTAATTTTGGGGGCAGTATTATAGTATTATTTCTTTTACATAGGGCAGTATTATAGTAGTTATATTTTTGTACATAAAGGCTGTTATTATAAATAGTTTTTATTCTTGTAAAATAGGGGGCACATTATGTAGTTATTTTCTTGTTACATAGGGGCAGTATTATAGTAGTTATTTTCTTGTACATTTGGGCAGTATTATGTAGTTATATTCTTGTACATAGAGGCAGTATTATAGTAGTTATATCTTGTACATAGGGGCCCCATTATAGTAGTTATATTTCTTGTAAAATAGGGGCAGTATTTATAGTAGTTTAATTTGTACATAGGGAGATTAAGTATTTTATCTTGTACATAGGGGGCAGCTTTTAAAAGTGTTATATTCTTGTACTAGGGGCAGTATTATATAGTTTTTATTCTTGTACAAGGAGCAGTATTATAGTAGTTATATTCTTGTACATTGGGGCAGTATTATAGTAGTTATATTTCTTGTACATAGGGGCAGTTTAGTATTTTTTTTAAAATATTATATATATTTGTACATAGGGGAGTATTATAGTAGTTATTTCTTGTACTTAGGAGCAGTATTATAGTAGTTATATTTTTGTACATAGGGCAGTTTTTATAGTAAATTTTTATAAATTTTGTACAATAGGGGCAGTATTAAAGTAGTTAAATTTCTGTACATAGGAGCAGTATTATAGTAGTTATATTCTTGTACATAGGGGCAGTATTATAGTAGTTATATTCTTGTACATAGGGGCAGTATTATAGTAGTTATATTCTTGTACATAGGAGCAGTATTATAGTAGTTATATTCTTGTACATAGGAGCAGTATTATAGTAGTTTATATTTCGTACATAGGGGCATATTATAGTAGTTATATTATTGTACATAGGGGCAGTTTTTAATTTTTAGTTTGGGTTTTATATTTCTTGTACATTTGGGCAGTATTATAGTAGTTATAATTCTTGTAATGGGCAGTATTATGTAGTTTATTTTGTAATGAGCTATTATTAGTAGTTATATTCTTTTACATAGGAGCAGTATTATAGTAGTTATATTCTTGTACATAGAGAGCAGTAGTATAATATAAGTATTATCTATCTAGTCAGTATCTATCTCCTTTTTATTGGACTCTGTATCAGATTGTATACTCCAGTGCTGTATGAGGACACAACATGTTGGCTCTGTAGTTGCAATCATTTGGTGTCCGGTAACCTTATAACATTTTTATTTCTCCTGAAGCCATAAAAGTTGTGCCTTCCCCTGTTTTAGAAAAGCTCCGTCGCTCCAGAAAATTAAATATTAGTATTTCATTAGACAAAATATCCCATCAATCTGTGGTTTACGAGGTGCGGGGTGAGCCGCCGCTGGACGGACAGGTTCTTTCCATTGTGTCTCACCCTCGGCATCATCAGTTAAGACGCTTTCATTCTGGCATCGCATGGTCGGCGTCCAAGCCCTTAATTCATGAGTGCCAATAAATGGCTGAGATGTGCGGCGCGGGGCAGCGGCAGGCATCAGGCGAGCACTCCGCTGTATAAGATGGATCGAGATACCCGGAGTGACAAAACCTTCCAGACCCCATTAAGACTCATATAAATTCCAGCGGATCAAGGATCCCTGCGGTGTGTTATTTCCAGGCTCGGCTAATCGCTCTTGGAGATTTGCCACCGACTGTTTCTGTGTTGTGTTTATATCCGTATGAACAAGTAAGCAATAAAGCGAGAGCTGCCAGGTCTCCTCAATCATTACCAAGGTCCCACACTCATAGGAAATGACTGAATGTGGAGATGAAACCAGACACCGCGCCTCCTCGGTGCCCGCCGCCCGCTCCTCCAAGACTGAGCAGCAGGACTACAAGGGGCAGAGTGACAAATCACGGGAGACATTAAACAGGCTGGCCGGGGACTGCTGGGCGAAATTAGAGAGTATGGGGTGGAAACTGGTTTTACTGGGAGTCACCAGATTTTTAGGCTTTTCAACCAGGTCACTCGGTCATATGTACTCTAGCATGGAAGTCAATAGGTGATGGACTCAGCTCATCCCCTTCCACTTCCTGCACAGGTCACACAGCATGCCCAAAACACTCTCCCATGGAAGTCACTACGTGATGGACTCAACTCATCCCCTTCCACTTTCTGCACAGGTCAAAAGAGCATGCCCACAAGAACCTAGCATGGAAGATAATAGGTGAGGGACTCAGCTCATCCCTTCCACTTTCCCGACAGGTCCCCAAAATGCCCAAAAAATCCTTCATGAATAAAGGGGGGACTCAATCATCCCTTCCCCTTTTTGCAAGGTCACAGAGCATGCCCCCAAAAAACCTAGCATGGGAAAATAATAGGTGAGGGACTCAGTATCCCTTCCCCTTCCCGCACAGGTCCAAAGCATTCCCCAAAACAATTCCCATGGAAGCAAATTTTTTTGGGCTCAACTCATCCCCCTTATTTTTTGCACAGGTCAAGAGCATGCCCCCAAGAACTGAATGGAAGATTTAAAAGGTGTGGGGCAGCTCATCCCCTTCCCCTTCCCCCATAGGTGCAGAGCATGCCCCCAACAATTCCTTTTTGGAAGTAATGGGATGGGGTCAGCCCTCCCCCTTTCCCCTACTGCACAGGTCAGAAAGCATGTCCACAACACTCTCCTAAGGTTATGGTTACAGATCACCTCTTCCCTCTCCCTGCCAAGGTCACAAAGCATGCCCAAAACAATCTCCCATGGAAGTCAATAGGTGGGTGGACTAAACTCTTTCCCCCTTTCCAAATTCCTGTACAAAGGGCAGAACAATGCCCAAACAAACCCCTCCCTGGAAATTAATTGATGGTTTAAATTAAACCCCCTAAAATTACCTGGGCCCCGGGTGACAAAGGGTTTCTCACAACAACCTCCCATGGAAATTAATAGGTTTTTGGATCGCCTTCCCTCCTCCCCTTTTCCTGCCCAAAGGGGACCAAAGCATTTCTTTACAAACAACCTCCTTTGGGAAATTTTAAAAGGGGTTTGGGTCAGTTACCTCCTCCCTTCCCGGGGAAAGGGCACAAAGCTTTCCCACAACAACCTCCCCTGGAAGTTAATTTGGTGATGGATTACTTACTCCTACCCTTCCCTGGGGAAGGTTTACATAGCATGCCCACAACAACCTCCCATGGAAGTTAATAGGTGATGGACTCAGCTTACCTCCTCTCCTTACCTGCCAAGGAAACAAAGGATGCTCACAACAAAAATCCCCCGGAAATTAAAAGGTGATGGAATTTAGCTCTTTTCTCCCTTCCCTGGGCCCCGGTTACAAAGCAATTTTCCCCCAACAAATTTCCCTTTTGGGAAAAAAAAAGTTTATGGACTCCCCTCACCTCCCCCCTGCAAGGTTCAAAGTTTCCCCCCAAACAAACCCTTTTTAAAGTTAATTTGGTGATTGGGGTTTTGTTTACCCCCCCTTTCCAAATTCCTGCTTTGGTCACAGGGGCACATCACTCTCCCATGAAAGTGAAAATGTGATGGACTTTCTCCCCTTCATGTCCAAAGGGCCCCAAGCAAAGCCACAAAAAATTACTCCCTGGAAGTCAATAGGGTGTGGATCAAATTACCTATCCTCCTTCCCCCCTTTGGGGGGAAAAGCATGCCCACAACAAATTTTCCGGAAGTCAAAAGATGATGGAATTTTTGTCCCTTCCCTTCCCCTGCCTAGGTCCCTGGCTCCACCTTAGAGGGGAACGAAAGGGAACAGAATTTTTTTTTTTTAAAATCTTGGGTGTTTTAGGGGAGTTCCCATTGGAAAAAAAACCCCTTTGGGTCCCCCCCAGTGATGACTTCGGGGGGCAAAAAGTTTTTTTAAAGTTCTCAATTTCCTTTTAAAGGGAAAAAATTTAAAATTAAAAAAAACCTGATCTTTGCCTCCTGTTAGTGGTGACTTTGGGCGACAAAAATTTTTTTTATGAAATCTCTATGGTGTTTCCCGGAAATTTGTATTTTGAAAAAAGTCCCTGGTTCCACCAGTGATGAAATTCAAGGGGGGCCCGAATTTTTTCAAAGAAATCTATAGCCCCTTTATGGGGTTTGTATTTCAAAAACGAAAACCCTTTGGGTCCCCCTACTGGTGACTTCGGAAGGACAGTATTTTCTTTATTTTTTTTGTTCAGGGGGTTGTATCAAGAAAAACTTTCCCCTGGCTCCCCCCATGGTGGGCTTCGGGGGGACAGAATTTTTTTTTGTAAAAACCCTTTTGAACTGTTTCAGGGGAGTTGTATCAAGAAAACATTCCCTGGCTCCCCCTACTGGTGACTTCGGGAGGACAGAATTTTTTTATTTTAAATCTGTGCTGTTAAAGGGGGGGGTTTTCTCAAGAAAAGGATCTCTGGCTCCCCCTAGTGATGACTCCAGGGGGGCAAAACTCTTTATGGCTGTTTAGGGGGTCTCCCGCGGGAATAATTTTATCTATTATGGGGAAAAGCAAATACTTTGAAATTTTTTTTTTTTATAAAAAAATTTTAAGGGGAGAACATTGACTTTACAAATCTGGTTGAATATTCTGAAAGGATGAAGTGAGTGAGGGGGCGACGGGTGGGGGGGGGGGGGAGGCTTTGGGACAAAGTTGATTGGCACCCCAAGGGTCTGTGCTGAAGAGGGGTTGCAAGAGAAACCAACCAGGGCGTCCCGGGGGACGTCTCGAGGGTAGGGGTTTAACCCGCTTTAATCCCGCCAAACCCCTTTCTGATTTCTTCCAAACCCAAAAAAAAGACAAAACTCGGGCCTTTCCCAAAAAAAAAACATGAAAAGCGAGGCCCGGGGGCCGACGGAATTCCCAAAAACCGGGGGAAAGGGGGAAAAAAAATGTTTTAAAAAAGTTTTGTTTATTTTTTAGACCCCAAAGGGAAAGACACAAATCTGTAATTTCTCCCGTGTCCAGCGGAGACTCCCCCGGGGGGGGAATGGACAGGAATACGGGATCCCGGAAGGTTTTTTCTGCAAGGAGGGGGGACCCGCCACCCAAGCGCCGACCATAGAAAAGATCAGGGCCCGCGCTCCAAAGCTTCATAAGATGTTTTATTTTGCAAGGGGAGCCCTGAGGAAAAGGGGCTCCCCAGGGCCTGGCCCAGCGTAAAGGGGGGGCACACCTTAAAAAATGGGGGCCCCAAAACCCCCCAAAGGGTTAAAGCTACCCCTCTGGCCCCTAGGCCCCGTGATTCCCGCAAAATGCGGGCCCCCCTCCCCCCCCGTTGTTGGGAAACTACAACTCCCAAACATTTAAATTTTTTTAATCTTATTAGTGGGGCATGAAGGGAGTTGTTTGTTTTTCCCCAAAAAGTGGAGGCCGTAGGGTTGCGACGGGTAGAACTAGAGCACAGCGCGGCTACAAAGAGCGTCTCTCGCTCTTGCCTCTCACCCAGCCAACCAGTAAGTTCTACACTGCACTGATGAGGGGCAAATACCCCCAAAACAGCTGTCTGTAGTTGCACTTAACTGGTTCGGCTCAAATCCCTTTCACATTGCAAGGCTCCTGTGAGCTACATGTGAACGGAGGATAACTCCATCCAATAGAGGGTGCTGTGGAGCTCCTCAGCTCTTTTTCCATAAGCCTTTGCTTCAGGCATTGGTTTCAATAGCTACTATGTAATACTCCATCTGTCCTGTGGTGGCGCTGGAGGGAGACTGAGCACTTGCTGCTGTTTGTCATTGGCAAATAGGGCAACTGGCCCCTACCACATCTCCCAGGTAAAATTCAGATCCTTGGTCCTGACCTGATGCACCGCGCCCGTCCCAGATAGGAAATAGGAAAACCAAAAAAATAATAAATTGCGCCATGTTTTTTTGGAGGTGCGGTATGAATGGCATCCTCTTTAGTCTGCAGATCAGTCCGATTTTGATATTTTTTTAAATTATTTTTTAATTTGCTTTGCAGCGCCGGCCAAAAACTTTTTTTTTTTTATTTCCCCCCTAAGGACCTGTTTATTGCAGACGGAAATACGGATTTCGTTTATTGGTTCCATTTTCAGATACCTGCGGCTATTTATCCCCCAAAAAATTTTATTCCAAATTTTTATTTTTTTTTCAAAATTATTTTAGAGGGGGGAAAAGTGTGCGGAATGAAAAATGCAATTTTGGTGCTGGGTAGTTTTTTTATAGACATTTACCGTGCTGGATATATTTTAATAGTTTGGACTTTTCCCGAGGTAATAATCATGGTTCTTTTTTTTTTTTCCTTTTTATTATTTGTAAAATGGGGCGAATGTTTTCAGCATCTAAGGCTTGACATCTTTGTTCCACGTGCGTTTGACACCAGTACTGCCCTTCTTTGTGTATAGAACCATTAGTAGGGGGCAGCAGGTGTCAGCATTCGGAAGCCAAAGAGGCATTCCCCACACACGGGCACAAATCAAAGAGCATGCCCACAACACTCTCCTATAAGTCTGAAGGTGATGGTCGCAACTCACCTCCTCTCTCTCCCTGCCCAGGTCACAAAGCATGCCCACAACAACTTCCAATGAAAGTTAATGTGTGATGGACTCAGTTTATCCACTTCCTGCCCAGGTCACGACAAAAAAGGTAAAGGGGGCCCTTATATTTTAACCCCTCCTCAATTGAAAGTTAATATGTGATGGACTCAGTTTATGCATTTCCTGCCCAGGTCACAAAGCATGCCCACAACAACCTCCATTGAAAGTCAATGTGTGATGGACTCAGTTTAACCACTTCCTGCCCAGGTCACAAAGCATGCCCACAACAATCTCCCATGAAAGTCAATATGTGATGGACTCAGTTTATGCATTTCCTGCCCAGTTCAGAAAGCATGCCCACAACAATCTCCCATGGAAGTCAGTCAATAGGTGACGGATTCAGCTCTTGCCCTTCCACTTTCTGCACAGGTCACAAAGCATGCCCACAACACTCTTCTATAAGTCTGAATGCGATGGAAAAAACTACTAAAAGTATAACACCTAGGATAAAATATAACTTTTAATAAATACTGATTAATAATAATAATAATAATACTGAGAAAAATCCCTACTCTACAAAATCCCTACACACACATACCCTAAAAATACTAGAATTGCCTATCAAAAAAATGGGGAATTCGCCCCTATAAGGGCGCCCCACCGGGAAAACCTAAAACTATCTCGGCCCTAACTAACCCTAAACTAAATATACACAGAATATTATTAACTGTCCCCAAAAAGACAGAAAAACACTTTAAATCAACCCAAATAAAACTTTTAAAAATAAAACTTACTCTAACCCACCCATTAATGCTATAAATGAATAACTGTACAAGCTATATTCACAGTATGCAACAAACATGTTCGACTCTATCCATGTTCCAACGCGTTTTCCCCCCAATTGTGGGTTCATCAGGGAACAGAAAAAACCCCTTTATAAAGAAGGGATACCACTATATATGTCAAGTACGCATACACTGTAGGTATATGTACAACTCACGTCCCTGTCAATGATGATTAGTGAAGAAGAGGAATAGCCAATAATTCCATGGAGGGTCCTTGATAAAGCAGGGAAGGATCCCTCCAATGTGGTTGCCGAGATGTGGATGAAGAAGGCAGCTCATCTGCCTGTGGATGAATGTGATGGTCGCAGCTCATCTCCTCCCTCCCCAGGTCACAAAAGATGCCCACAACAATCTCCCATGGAAGTCAATAGGTGACGGACTCGGCTCTTGCCCTTCCACTTTCTACACAGGTCACAGAGCGTGCCCACAACACTCTTTTTTTTATTATTTGTAAAATGGGGCGAGTGTTTTCAACATATAAGACTTTTTTTAATGTTTAAGAAAAACATTTTTACTTTGTAAGTTTGTCCCCTTGGAGTACACTATCCTGCAGTACTAATGTATAGCAGAACAGTGTACAGTTACAGCTCTTCTATTACCCCAGCTTCTGGCAGGGTGTTATTGGGGCAGTAAGAAAAAAGGTCTGGGGTCTTTTTTATTATTATTATTATTATTTATTTTAGAGCGCCATTAATTCCAGGGCGCTGTAAATTTAAGGGGAATTACATACATAACAAATGTTGAACAAATACAATGGTGACAAAAATGACTAGTAATTGAAACAGAGAGGAAAGAGGACCCTGCCCGCGAGGGCTTACAATCTACAAGGAAGAAGGGGAGAGACAGAAGGGGGGGCGGCACATGTTTGCGGGCCGGTGTAGTGGTGGTGGTGGTTAGTGTGGGTTGTAGGCTCTGAAGAGATGGGTTTTCAGGTTGCTTTTGAAGCTGGTGAAAGTGGGGAGAGTCTGATGTGTTGGGGCGTGAATTCCAGAGTGTGGTGAAGCACGGGGGAAGTCTTGGAGACGGTTTGTGAGGAGCTGATAAGGGGAGAGCAGAGGAAGAAGGTCCTGTGAGGAGCGGAGTTGCAGTGAGGGAGGTATCTGGAGATTTGGGTAGAGATGTATGGAGGGGAGAGGTCCCTGGAGAGCCTTGTAGGTTTATGGTTAGTAGCTTGAAATGAAATTTGCTGGGAATAGGAAGCCAGTGAAGGGATTGGCAGAGGGGAGAGGCAGAGGAGTAGCGAGGAGGGAGGTGAATCAGGCGGGGAAAAAGGGTGGATTTGGAGGGGAGCGAGGTGCTAGATGGGGGCCACAGAGAAGGAGTTGCAGTATCTAGGCGGGAGATGACGAGGCTGGACTAGCGTTTTGTAGTGTCAGAGTTGAGGATTTGGGGGGATGCGTGAATATTTTCAGGTGGAGGCGGCAGGGAGAGGTGAGGGTTTTGGATGTGGGTTTGAAGGATAAAGAGGAGTCAAAGGTTATCCCAAGGCAGCGGACCTGTGGAGCTGGTGAGAGGGTGTGGCCATTAACAGTGATACAGAGATCAGGTGGAGGGATGGAGGGGGACGGTGGAAAGATGATGAGTTCGGTTTTATCTACATTTAGTTCTAGGAGGAGGTAGGAGAAGAAGGAGGAAATGGAGGACAGACAGTCAGGGATCCGGGAGAGAAGAGAGTTAATATCAGGACCAGAGATATAAAGCTGGGTGTCGTCAGCTACAGGTGGTAATGAAAGCCATGTGAGGCTCTGAGCTGACCAAACCAAGAGTGTAGTTAGAGAAGAGGAGTGGGCCCAGGGACTGACCCTCTGGGGGACACCAACAGAGAGAGGCCGGGGGGAGGAGGTGGAGCGGAAGTGAGAGACCTGAATGTCCGTTCAGGAGGTACGAGGAGATCCAAAAAGACCCAAATTTCGTAATGCCGAGGGAGGAGAGGATTTGTAGCAGGAGGAATGGTCGACGTGTCAAAGGCAGAGGACGGGTCCAAGAGGAGGAGCAAGATTTAATGGGGGGGTTTAAAGGCCGGAGGACGGTCCGGGAGGGGGGCAAAGAGAAGGGAGGGCGAGGAAGGTTAAGAGGGGGAGCACTAGAGTAGGGCTGAAGGTTTGGATTGCAAAGGGGAGCAGTGAGATGGGGCGATAGTTGGACAGTGAGGAGGGGTCGAGAGATGGTTTCTTAAGGATGGGGGTGATGGTCGCGTGTCTTCATAAGGATCCCGGCTGCCATGACTGATGGTCAGCACCGCACAATGGCGTCATGGGGGATCTGATCAGATCCCGTATAACTGCTCAGATGCTGCCTTCATGTTCAGCCACGGCATCGAAATAGTTAAACAGGGTCAGAGTTGTCTCCAGTGAAGGCAGGTGCAGGGTGTGACTAACCCGCCATGTATGGAGCGAGCTCAGCACCTAAATCCACACCATACCTGCACCTCCTTACTGATAAGCAGAGGAAGACGCCCTAGGCAGTTGCCTCCCTGCTGCCCATCTATAGGAGCCGGGAGGGAAGAGATGGGGTGCAACATTTTTTGCAACCTTATCTTGCCAACATGAAGGGGGTTCTTATCCAGGGTCCAATAAATCTTGAAAATGCAGACTACTACTGGTTTAGTTTGCTCCATAGACTGTGGGTGCGGTTAGTTACTAGTGGGGACAGCTCCAATCCAATAAAGTCTGCTCACTGACGTCTGTACAGTCAGCCCTGGGGACCTAGAGTAGCCCCAGGGCTTTCTGTATAGGAAGTCTGCAATCAGGGCACACTGTGTGTTGCCCTGACTGCAGCCTGTGTCATACTGACACAGATTGTAATGTATTAGCATATATGAATCTGCTAATACATTACTAAGCGTAAAAAAAAAAAGTACAATAATTATCCCTTCATGGAAAAAAAAGTAAAAAAAATAAATAAATAAAAACTGTAGTAAAAAAATAAAATTAATAATAAAATAAAAATAAATATTTAATGAAAAGTTATTGTGCTTACATTACACAAAAATTAAAAAAAAATTCTACACACATTAGGTATCCACACGACTGTAATAACCTGTAGATTTTAATCTAACAGGTTATGTAGTGTGAAATGAAAATGGTATAAAAAAATGTAAAAAATAAATTTAAAAAAATAAAAAAATCAGCAGTAATTTATTTGGAAACTTAAACTACGCCCTCCCAAAAAACAACTTTTCCGACACAAAAACAAGCCCCAATACAACTGCGTCACTTAAAAAGTTATGACCGTTGAAACGCAAGGAGGCAAAAACTACGAAATTTAGCTGCGTCAGTAAGTACTTTTCAGTCCTTTGGCTTAAGGGGTTAAATGTTGTTATAAAAAAATGTAAAAGTTTAATTTAAAAAAAAAAAAATAAAAAAACTTTTCCTATTTGCCATATAAAGAATAAACTATCAATATATCTAAATTGTAAAGTGCTGCGGAATTTGTTGGCACTATATAAATAAAGATTATATAGGCATCGCTGCTTTTAATGTTAAAGATCTTGCAAAAACAAGTCACTTTGCAATATGTGTCCATTAACAGTGTCCTACCTATTCCTAGATATCCCCTCTTGTATGGGCTACATCAGTTCCTCAAGTCGCTATAGCTACAGACCTGTTCGATCTCTCCTGATAGGCTGCCAGAACTGGTTGCTATAGCTACGGACCTGTTCATCTCACCTGATAGCTGCCAAGCACTGGGTTGCTATAGCTACAGACCTATTCAATCTCTCCGTTTAGGCTGCCAGCGCTGGTTGCTATAGCTACAGACCTGTTCAATTTCTCTTGATAGGCTGCCAGCACTGGTTGCTATTGCTACAGACCTATTCAATCTCTCTTGATAGGCTGCCAGCGCTGGTTGCTATAGCTACAGACCTGTTCAATCTCTCTTGATAGGCTGCCAGCGCTGGATGCTATAGCTGCAGACCTGTTCAATCTCCCCTGAGAGGCTGCCAGCACTGGTTGCTATAGCTACAGACCTGTTCAATGTCTCTTGATAGGCTGCTAGCGCTGGTTGCTATAGCTACAGACCTGGCTTCTACTGCAGCCTAGTGGAAGCCAGGAAACATGCCCCTGATTTCAAACTGAAACCAAGAAAACACGACTGAGGTGAGATGAATCAATGTAGTGAGACAACCCCTTTAAAGTTTAATCCAATACAATATCACAGTTATTATGGTGAACAAAACAACAGTGCCAGAACTGAATTTTCTTGTTCACCTGCCTCCCAGAAAAAATAAAAAGTGATCAAAAAGCTGCAAATCAATGATCTCAATAAATAAATATATATATAAAATATATCAATAAAAACTAGGCCTCATCCTGCAAAGACCAAACCATCCCACACACAGAAAAACCTTCATGATATTACAGAACGGTGCCATTAAACACATTTTTCATTTTTGTAAGCGCCATTTCACATGGTGCTGTTTTTGGTGCGTTTTTTAACTTGCAGAAATGCACAGCATTGAACTGCCTTTATTGCTGTGAATTTCTGCAGGTTAAAAGACGCACCAAAAATGCACTAAGTGGGGGCCTCCTAACAGTAGCTCAACATCATGAAAACAGTATAAGTAGGAATCGCACCGATCTGCAGAATACAGGTAACGTCACTTAGACCGAACTGTGAACTCCATAAAAACAAAGGGCAACATGTATGAAGGACGGCGCGTCGAAGTCAATAGTCGAGTCTCATTTCCAGTGTATAATGCGCCGGATGTATGAAAGTGGTTTTTGTGCGTCATAAATGGCGTCTAAAGTTCCCGCCCCTCACCTGTGTGTTTGGCGTATTAGTAATGCCCCAAACATGTATAAAGGCCATAGATAGACTGGAAATAAAGAGAAGTATTAGAATAGCATGTCAGTGAATAGAAACTATGCGACTGATCCTGCTTGGAGGACCACAGGTCCCAGCCATACCTGTGCTGTGCTTTCTCTCGCTGTATGTAGAATAAAGGGTGAGAGCAGCAAAAATAAATGTAAAATTTAAAAAAATAAAAATAAAATTATCCACATTGACTTTAATACAAAAAAAAAACACCTGTAGTTCAGAGGAAAATTTACTGTTGAAGTCTATGGAAACCACCGGACGGTTTTTGGACAGTTCGGTTGAAAAACTGCCCTGGTGTTTATACATTACAAACTGCCCAAAAAACCCGGAAACCTGGCTGCTTTGGACAAAAAACTGACAAAATACTCGGGTTCAAAGTGGCTTTTTTGGTTTTCTGCCACTTTTTTGTCATCCAGTGTGATACATTGTCCATCAGTTTGATACATTGTCATTCAGTGTGATACATTGTCATTCAATGTGATACATTGTACTTCAGTGTGATACATTGTAATCTAGTGTGATACATTGTACTTCAGTGTGATACATTGTACTTCAGTGTGATACATTGTAATACAGTGTGATACATTGTAATCTAGTGTGATACATTGTCATTCAGTGTGATACATTGTACTTCAGTTTGATACATTGTCATTCAATGTGATACATTGTAATCTAGTGTGATACATTGTCATTCAGTGTGATACATTGTACTTCAGTGTGATACATTGTAATCTAGTGTGATACATTGTACTTCAGTGTGATACATTGTAATCCAGTGTGATACATTGTAATCTAGTGTGATACATTGTACTTCAGTGTGATACATTGTAATCCAGTGTGATACATTGTAATTCTGTGTGATACATTGTCAATCAGTGTGATACATTGTAATCCAGTGTGATACATTGTAATTCAGTGAGATACATTGTAATTCAGTGTGATACATCGTCAATCAGTGTGATACATTGTCATTCAGGTTGATACATTATCATTCAGGTTGAGACATTGTAATTCAGGTTGATACATTGTAATTCAGTGTGATACATTGTAACCCAGTGTGATACATTGTAATCTAGTGTGATACATTGTAATCCAGTGTGAAACATTGTCAATCATGTGTTTACATTTTTTTAAAACCCCAATTTTGATACTTTGAAAATCCAGTTTTAAAACCCTTTGTAATTAAAGTGTGAAACTTTGTAAAACAGTGTGATCCCTCTTTAATCCAGTGTGATACATTGTAATCCGTGGATACATCGAAAACCCATTGTGAAACATCGTAACCCCGGTGATACATTGAAACCCCAGTGGGGATACTTTGTAATTCAGTGGGGTACATTGAAAAATCCAGTGTGAATACATTTAATTCGGGTGTGAAAAAATTTGTATTCCAGATTGATACATTGAAATTTACAGTGTGATACATTGTAATCCAGGGGTTGAAAACATTTTAAATTCAGTGAGAACATTGTACCCTTCAGGATCTGGGCGGGCCCAAGAAAAAGGCAAAGTATTAAAAAGGGCAAAATTTAACCTTCAAAGTACCCAGAAAATTTTCCAAGAAAAAGGGGGGGCAGAAGGAGGCCTCCCCCTTTTAAAACTGTGTTGTTTCCCCAAACTAGTGGTCAAATTTCCCCCAAATTTTTTTTATTTTTTTTTTTAAAATTTTTTTTTTTTTTTTTCCAATTATAGAATTTTTGCAGCTTTTTAAAATTAAACCCAAAAACATGTTTTTGTTTGAAAAAAACCCTCCTTTCGGGGCCCTAAATTTGGGGGGATTTAAGGGGAATGGGGCCCTTCGGGGCAAATAGGCGGCTAGAGGCACATGTGAGGTTTTTTCAAGTTTTACAAAAACTGCAGCAGCCAGATCTTAGCTAGAAGTCAATGGGCAGCTATAAAACCCCACTACGGGGTTTTTGGGGGTTTTTTTTCTTTTTTTTTTTTTTTTATTCTTTTACACTAAGCAACCGGGAACAATCGTTTTTTTGGGTGGTTTTTAAAAAACCTTTACAACCACGGGAAAATACTTTTGTATTTCATTGTTCAACATAGCCTGACATGCTGTACTTGCAGCCTTCTTCAGGCAGCTTGTGGTGTATTTTCCCCCTATCAACCTTCATCATTTTGGGTTTTTTTGTGCCTGTGTGCTGTGGTTTTTTTTATGCATTTTTAGTAGTGTTTTTCTACACTGAAAATCATGTGATGGGGAAAAATGCACCAGAAAAAAAATTATCCAAAAATGTCAATACTAACACACTTTATTTGCAAAAAAAAAAAAAACTACAAAAACTGTATAAAAAAAGCACGAAGCCTAAAGAAAAGGCATGCAGTTTTTTAAGGGTTTTTTGGGCATAAAAAAACTGCTATTCAAAATCTAACTATGAATAGGCTCTCAGGGCAGTTTCACGTGTTGTTTGAGAAAAAAAAAAAAAACTGCAGCAGCCAAATGGAAATTAATGTCTCATTTTGTTTGTTTTGTTGTTGTTGTTTTTATTTTGTTTTTTTTTTTTGTTTTTTTTAGTTATTTGCAGTTTTTATCCCATAGACAGCGGTGCTGGGGGTGCGGTATTTTTCAGGCAGTTTGTGTTTATTCTTTTTCTCCCTTTCGACCTGATTTTTTTTTTTATTCTTCGTGTATCAATGTGTTTTTATGCATTTATTTTGTAGTGTTCTTTCACGGTGTATTATCGTTTGATGGGAAAAAAATGCATGGGCCAAATACACACATTGGGGACATGTATAAACCTGGAGTCAAATCACCACCTCTACCTCTGTTTTTAAGGGTATGTTCACACGGCGTGTTGGATACGCTTTTGGATACGCTTTCAGATGCGTGTTTGGATCTGTGTTTTGGACCCAAAACGGACCCAAACCGGCATCTAACAATGTGCAGCGTGATTTCCATTGCTTTCAATGTAAAACATGCATCAGAGTTCAGACGTGTGATCTTGATGTGCATTTATTTCCGTCTTTCTGATTCATCTTTCGGATCCGTTCAAAGAATTGTCATGTCAACTCTTGATCTGAAAGTCGCAGCAGACGCCCTATTTACAACTATATTTTGAGATCCTACTGCAGCCAATATATTTACTATTTTGCCATAGGCAAACTTAAACTCTATCAGTTCTCTATCTATAAAACACTAAAACGTAACTTTTATTATGTATAATCACTTAACCTCTATAACACACTTTTTAAAAACCTATTTCTCTAACCTCACCATTTAACCCTTTCTACTTCTGAAGGAAGGAATAGCGCCTTTTCCATTATCAAGTCTGGTGGAACCCCACCTACCAACAGAAAAGCCTTATATATACAGCAAATTATTAACTCCATTGAGGGATCCCAAGCCTCCTACTTGGGCAGTCGTCCCTTATCTAATGGGCACAGGACAAATAAGACCCCCTTGTGACACCCTCTGCAGCGGGTGATACTTTGTAGACAGAGGTGAGAAATCACAATTTAAAACGTCATGCCTGACCTCCTCAACATGTTTCACCAGCTAACCTGGCTTCATCAGGGGTTAGAGGTCCTACTGCAGCCAAAACGCATCCAAACCCGCAGCTGCATGTGGAATGCGTGTTGGATGGATTTTGAATGTGATTTATGCAGTGAATTTGAATGCGTTTTTCAGATGCAACACGCTGTGTGAAAGCACCCTAAGGCCCTGTCCCCACGGCACGGGTTTTCACCCGGTTTTTGCAGACGGTTTCCGGTTTTGAAAAACGACTGTAAACCGGGTGACAATTTTTATTGTGGACCTCTATGGAAAACCCGTGCAGCGGTCCCCACGGCACAGGTTTTCTGTCAGGCAGTTCTTCAGACTGCTGGTGGCCCTAAAAACATTAAATATGTTCATTCTTCTGACCAGTTTTCGGCTGGAATATGAACATGTTAATGCGAGGGGGAGGGCTTGATCCGCAAACCGCTAAGAAAAGCCGTCCCCGGCGGCCGTGTGCACGGCAGGAAAACAGGACAAATACCAGTCGGGATTTCGGACCGGTATTGGCACTGTGCTGTGTAAACGGCCCATAATAGTGCCCGATCCCACAGTCTGTATGAGAGTCTCCCAGCACTTTATACAGGTGTCCTGTTCTACAGCAAAAGTAGCCTCAGCCCCTGTGAGACCGGTGTGGATCTGTATGACAGTTTTGCGCCAAATTTCGGCACATTTTTGCCTCATTGTACAACCTCCCGCAATTCCTCCGCCCCCCTGCATCTTTGGTGCATTCAAAAGTGTCGTGTCTGGCGCAGATTGCGGCACGTTTTGGTGCACGACAGTTCATACAACCGCAGAACAGGGTGACGCCAGTATGTTTGGCTGAAGGTGTAGTAGATGGGAAACAAAGGTTATATATATGTGATTCTTTGTGTCTCTATTTTAATGTATTAGTTATTATATACCTCATATAATATATATATATATATATATATATATATATATATATATATATATATATATATAATAGGCACAAAGCTCTATAATAGAGCATGTAATAGCTGTATGTATATCTGTTGTGATTAATGTGTTAAACAAAATGGCCGCCTGTAGTAGTTTGTAGAGATCGTCGTGTAATCCAAGATGGCACCTCTTCTGAAGTTACACCCTGTGTCCAAACATTCCTGAGCTGTGAGGAGGGGTCTGGAGATAAGGACGTGCCAATAGACCCTCACAGCCAGGTACATGTGATGCTTCTTATCTACTAATTTGCAAAGGTAATAAAGCAGAAAGCATTTTCATAGCAGCAAGGCATGTTGTGATGTGTTTTCTCGGCGCACCTTTTGTTATTTTTAAGATAATTTGGACCCCCACAAGGACAGAATAGCCCTTTTGAGGCTACTTTCCATTTCAAAGGCATTGCAAAAACATGACCTTGCCCCGTTCCTGCATGTTGCCTGTTATTTGCAATAAAAATTTACAAAATCTGCATGAAGGCTAAAGAAAGGTTTTAAGCTATGTTCACACGGCTTAAAATGGGCCGTATTTCGGTCCGTAATTACGCGCCGAAGTGCGCAAATTACGGGCCGAAAACGGCCCACATTTCATACGGTTTTCACATTCTCATAGAGAACTATGGATTACATCTCCTCTCCCCGAGATAATTGACATGTGAATTACTAGCGGCGTATACGCGCCGATAGCAGTGATTGTCTATGGGCCGGCGAAGTGCCGGCCCCCCGCTCCCTCCCCCGCACTCGACCCCGCCCCCCGTCCACACGAGCGAATTGCGGGGCGTAATTACGCCTGCAAATACAACCGTGTTGAACATATGCCTTATTGTGTTTTTGGGGGATTTTTTGCATAATGTTGGTGTGAATGGGGCCGTAGGTGAGGAATCATCAGCTTTGTGCCATGGTTTAAAGTACGAGAGCCAGACTGAGCAGTCGTCATCTCTCCAGAAGGAGTCGGGGGGGTCAGGCTCTAATTAACAGCTCCGGCTGCTAAGTACACAGATCCAGATTAGCCGACAATTAGACATTTGATTGCGATCCGGAGTAATAAGTCATCCATTTATCTGATAGGAGAAGTGCTGCGGTCGGGAATCTCCGGGCTACAATGAGGTTGGACAATGATCCTCGACGTTATCTGACAATCGCACAACAAACATTTATGAAACGACATTTCTCGAGCCTCTTAAGAGGTGTATTGGGGCCGTGTCGTGTTTGAAGTCTTATCTCGGGGAGTGTTTCTGCTCCGATAAAGCCTCATTTAGGAGGATCTCAAAGGACAACAAGAAAAACACAAAAAAAAAAAAAAAAACAGATTGCGACTGCGAGGCCGGACACAGCTGTGCAGACCGGACAGGCGGCGCGAGGAGTCGTTCCCACACCTGCGAACAATGCGGGCGGCCGGGTCCAAAGAGCTCGAAACACGTCACCTCGGAAAACAAAAGCCTGTTCAGGAAACTGCTCCGATTCCTAAACTAACATAGGAAGAAATTGCTTAAATAGCAACCCCCTAATGTCAGTCTTATAAGATCCATCAGCTAGGATGTCGGAGAGTGCAAAGGTACTGGAGGGCTACATTACAGGGGTGTTCCTATCAATAGAGTCATTAGCATAACAGTAGGATAGCCAAAGTCTGATAGGTACAGGTCTCACCTCTGGGAATCACACCTATGTCAGCAACGGGCTCCCAAAGGTGTCAGCTCAGAATGGAGAGCATGCCGCACTTGAAAATGACTCTCCATTCTGTTCTATGGCAGTTCCGAGTACAGCCGGACATTCCGCTCCCCTGTATTGGGAACTCCCATAGAGCAGAATGGAGAACACAGCGCTCCCCTGTACTGGGAACTCCCATGGAACAGAATGGAGAACACAGCGCTCCCCTGTACTGGGAACTCTCATAGAACAGAATGGAGAACACAGCGCTCCCCTGTACCGGCAACTCCCATAGAACAGAATGGAGAACACAGAGCTCCCCTTTGCTGGGACCTCCCATAGAACTGGATGGAGAACACAACGCTCCCTTGTACTACAAACTCCCATAGAGGAGAATGGAGAACACAGCGCTCCCCTTTACTGGGAACTCCCATAGAACAGAATGGAGAACACAGCGCTCCCCTGTAATAGGAACTCCCATAGAACAGAATGGAGAACACAGCACTCCCCTGTACTGGGAACTCTCATAGAATGGAGAACACAGCGCTCCGCTGTACTGGAAACTCCCATAGAACAGAATGGAAAACACAGTGCTCCCCTTTGCTGGGAACTCCCATAGAACAGGATGGAGAACACAACGCTCCCTTGTACTACAAACTCTCATAGAGGAAAATGGAGAATACAGCACTGCCCTGTACTTGGAACTCCTATAGAACAGAATGGAGAACACAGCGCTCCCCTGTACTGGGAACTCCCATAGAACAGAATGGAGAACACAGCGCTCCCCTGTACTGGGAACTCCCATAGAACAGAATGGAGAACACAGCGCTCCCCTGTACTGGGACCTCCCATAGAACAGAATGGAGAACACAGCGCTCCCCTGTACTGGGAACTCCCATAGAACAGAATGGAGAACACAGCGCTCCCCTGTACTGGGAACTCCCATAGGACAGAATGGAGAACACAGCGCTCCCATGTACTGGGAACTACCATAGAACAGAATGGAGAACACAGCGCTCCCCTGTACTGGGAACTACCATAGAACAGAATGGAGAACACAGCGCTCCCTATACTGGGAACTCCCATAGAACAGAATGGAGAACATAGCGCTCCCCTGTTACTGGGAACTCCATAGAACAGAATGTGAGAACACAGCGCTCCCTGTACTGGGAACTACCATAAAGGAGAATGGGAGAACACAGCGCTCCCCTGTACTGGGAACTCCCATAGAACAGAATGGGAGAACACAGCGCTCCCCTGTACTGGTAACTCCCATAGAACAGAATGGAGAGAACACAGCACTCCCCTGTACGGGAACTCCCATAGAACAGAATGGAGAACACAGCGCTCCCCTGTACTGGGAACTCCCATAGAACAGAATGGAGAACACAGCGCTCCCCTGTACTGGGAAATCCCATAGAACAGAATGGAGAACACAGCGCTCCCCTGTACTGGGAACTCCATAGAACAGAATGGAGAGAACACAGCGCTCCCCTGTACTGGGAACTCCCATAGAACAGAATGGAGAACACAGCGCTCCCCTGTACTGGGAACTCCCATAGAACAGAATGGAGAAACACAGCGCTCCCATGTACTGGGAACTCCCATAGAACAGAATGGAGAACACAGCGCTCCACTGTACTGGGAACCCCCATAGAACAGAATGGAGAACACAGCGCTGCGCTGTACTGGGAACTCCCATAGAACAGAATGGAGAACACAGCGCTCCCCTGTACTGGGAACTCCCATAGAACAGAATGGAGAACACAGCACTCCCTTATACTGGGAACTCCCATAGAACAGAATGGAGAGAACACAGCGCTCCCCTGTACTGGGAACTCCCATAGAACAGAATGGAGAACACAGCGCTCCCCTGTACTGGGAACTCCCATAGAACAGAATGGAGAACACAGCGCTCACCTGTACTGGGAACTCCCATAGAACAGAATGGAGAACACAGCGCTCCCCTGTACTGGGAACTCCCATAGAACAGAATGGAGAACACAGCGCTCCCTGTACTGGGAACTCCCATAGAACAGAATGGAGAACACAGCGCTCCACTGTACTGGGAACCCCCATAGAACAGAATGGAGAACACAGCGCTGCGCTGTACTGGGAACTCCCATAGAACAGAATGGAGAACACAGCGCTCCCCTATACTGGGAACTTGACTGCGTCATCACATGTAGAGTGGATGTGACATCATCAGTGGGATTCAAATGTACTCGGAAAGGCTGATGGGAAAAGAGCTGGGACTCTGCGGCGCCACCTAATGGATGTAGCCTTCCTCCATTCCCATCTGACTCACTGAGCCTTGCTAGGTGACTGGGAGGCTCCTGGGGGCAGCAGTGTCAGGGGGTTCATATGGTTTCCTGTAGGGGACCTATATCCAAACCTATGAAACTAATAGAATGAGATTTATGGGATGGAAAGTGAAATCCTCCGTCAGCCCCTGTATGTGACGCACATTGCTGCCATCAGTGGGCGCCGTCAGACTGTGATCACAGGAGCCTCCTTGGCTATAATATGTTTTTACTTCTTTTATTCATTTCTATAGCGCCTCTATATACCGCAGCGCTGTACAGAGATTGTCACCAGTCACATCGCTCCACGTCCCCATTGGGGCTCACGGTCTAAATTCCAGATTAACCCATCTGTATGTATCTGGAGCGTGAGGGAAACCAATGCAAACACGGGGAGAACATACAAGCTCCTTGCAGATGTCGCCCCTGGTGGGATGTGAACCCAGGACCTAGCGCTGCAAGGTAATAGTGCCCAGTGACACCCGGCCCATAATGCCCAGTGACACCCTGCCCATAATGCCCAGTGACACCCTGCCCATAATGCCCAGTGACACCCGGCCCATAATGCCCAGTGACACCCGGCCCATAATGCCCAGTGACCCGCGGCCCTTAACGCCCAGTGACATCCGGCCATAATGCCCTAATTGCCGAGTGACACCCGGCCCATAATGCCCAGTGACACCCGGCCCATAATGTCCAGTGACATCCGGCCCATAATGCCCAGTGACACCTGGCCCATAACGCCCAGTGACATCCGGCCCATAATGCCCAGTGACACCCGGCCCATAATGCCCAGTGACACCCAGCCCATAATGCCCAGTGACACCCGGCCCATAATGCCCAGTGACACCCAGCCCATAATGCCCAGTGACACCCGGCCCATAATGCCCAGTGACACCCGGCCCATAATGTCCAGTGACATCCGGCCCATAATGCCCAGTGACACCCGGCCCATAACGCCCAGTGACACCTGGCCCATAAGCCCAGTGACACCGGCCCATAATGCCCAGTGACATCCGAGCCCATGAAGGCCCATAATGCCAGTGACACCGGCCCATAACGGCCAGTGCAGCCCAACCCGGCCCATATATGCCCTAGCAGTGACACCGGCCCATAATGCCAGTGAACACCTGCGGCCCATAATGCCCAGTGACACCCGGCCCATAATGCCCAGTGACACCTGGCCCATAATGCCCAGTGACACCGGCCCATAATGCCAGTGACACCAGCCATAATGCCAGTGACCACCCGGCCATAATGCCAGTGATCTCATATCTATCTATCTATCTCTATTATCTATCTATGCTATCTATCTATCTATCTCATATCTATCTATCTATCTATCTATCTAAATATATCTATCTCATATCTATCTATCTATCTATATCTATCTATCTCATATCTATCTATCTCATATCTATCTATCTATCTATCTATCTATCTCATATCTATCTATCTCATAACTATCTCATATCTATCTATCCCATATCTATCTATCTATCAATCCCATATCTATCTATCTCATATCTATCTATCTATCTATATATCTCTCTCATCTCTATCTCTCTATCTATCTATCTATCACTCCCCTATCTATCTATCTATCTATCTATCGCATATCTATCTATCTATCTATCTCATATCTATCTCATATCTATCGATCTCATATCTATCACCGAACCAGTAGCCTACTCTGCACTGATGAGGGGCAAACATCCTAAATCAGATGTCTGCAGATGAGTACCTGATCGGCTTGATCTATCTATCTATCTCATATCTATCCCATATCTATCTATCTATCTCATATCTATCTATCTATCTAACTCATATCTATCCCATATCTATCTATCTATCTATCTATCTATCTATCTATCTATCTATCTATTCCATATCTATCTATCCCATATTATCTATCTATCTATCTTATCTATCTACCCCTATCTATCTATCCCATATCTATCTATCTATCTCATATCTATCTATCTCTATTCTATCTATCTCATATCTATCATTCATATCTATCTACCAATCATTACCTATCTATCTATCTAAACATCCTATCCATTCTTCTATCCATATCTTATCTATCTATCTATCTATCTATCTCATTTATATCTCTCTATCTATATATCTATCTATCTATCTATCTCTCATATCTATCTATCTAATATCTATCTAATATCTATCTATCTCATATCTATCTATCTATCTTATATCTATCCTATCTATCTATCTATCTCATATCTATCTATCTATCTATCTATCTTTGCCAATGTGGGAGTTGCAGTCTTTAGACACTTATGATCAAAAGTGCCAGTTATGCAGTTACCTATCTATATATTTCTTCTTCATTTATCTCTCTATCCATTTAATATCTATCTATCTCTCATATCTATCCATCTATCTATCTCATATCTATCCATTTAATATCTATCTATCTATCTATCTATCTCATATCTATTTACCTGTCTGTCTCATATCTATCTATCAAATTACATTTGATACTGGTTTACCCTAAAAGTATCTATCCCTATAAGTATAAACCCTCTGAGATGCATTATAGCTGCTCCCAAAACATAACCAGCCCATCTGCCCCTCTTTGCCCCATAAGGCTAAGTTCACACGGCATAATTGCCGGCCCCACATCATCATTACTAGCGGCACGTATTCGTCGCTAGTAATTGACACGTCACTTCTCTCCCCGCTCGGCGTATTGCGCGCCCGGGGAGAGGAGGCGTAATCTATAGTTCTCTATGAGAACTGTGGATCACCGTAATGACTGGGACATATCTCTCCGCATATTGATCGCAGTATGGTGCGAATTACGGACCGAAATGCGCCCCAAAGTCATCTGTGTGAACATGGCCTAAGGGTCTGTCCACACAGCGGGGAACCTCAGACTGTTTTCGGATTTGAAAGACGTCTGTAAACCGACTGTCAACCATCTGCATAGCCTCTAATAGAAAATCCGCCCAGCAGTCCACACTGAACGGATTTTCAGCCGGACGGATTTTTACACCGCCAGCGTTCCGAAAATCTCTGAGCATGCTCAATGTTCCACTTGGTTTTTGGACGCGTGTCAATGGTTATGGGGGACGCGGGCAGAAAACCTTGCAAAGGACGACAACATAATGTCCGGATTCTTAAGACCTGAGCGGTGTCTTGTCACTGCCGAGTGGCCGCAGCCTGGGAGCGAGCTGTGCTATAACCGCCGCCTGACTTGCTGCAGATTTGGCACTGGGGCAGTTTTAGGCTCCGCTCCTCGCCCGCTGTCCAGTTTGCTCTCGCTCCATCCCCTGGAGATGGGTTTTTCCTGTGTGTGTTGGTTCCCAGCTGCTCGACCTGTGGCCCCGGCATGTGGTCGGTGCGGTTTGGGAGCTGTTGTGCTTCTTCTTTTGTGAGCAGGGTGTGAGGGACGTGTGCGGGGACAGCACCCACCTCACACGGATGCTCACAGTCACGTCCTGCCCTCATCACCAAAGCCACCCAGTGCTGTAATCCCATCAGAGCTCAATGGCGCCCGGAGGCTACTAGACTGAACTGGTAGCCGGCCCACACCCCTGATGTCAGTATAGGTGAGACCTGCTAAATACACGAGGAGTCATTACTATAGGAAATCCCATAATGGCCCCAATTATTTACCTGTGGTCACAAGGTGTCACCAGAATCTCCTCGGGGTAAAGCCGAAATCCTGGAGCTGTCCTCCTATGGGCTGTGCCACCAGGAGCACCATCAGGGCAGTGCTGGTCATGCTCCTGTCAGGGGCCTTTATCAAATTTAAATAAAAAGGGGCCCATTGATATGGGGAAGGAAAGGAACTGGGAGTGGTTGGGGGGCCCAGATGTTACAGCTCTATGGAGCCCTAAAGGATTGTCACATGTCCCTCATTTATGGCATGTCCACAGGTCTCTCCAAAGCCCAATCGGGATGGTGAGGTCACTCCCTGCTGTGTCTTATCATCAACACAGAAGTTTGTTTTATGTTTCTCATTGATAAATTTTAACCCTTTAGAGCTCAGTAGTCTTCTGTCCTACTTTTTAAACTCCTCCATAACCAATGTTCCTCTAAAAGGCACAGCTAGGAATATCACAGCTGAAATGTCAGTCACTGCTATAGAACAACCCACAACATCTACAGGAAGTGAGAGCCTGAAGCTGTAGAACTGCCCACAGCCTGACCAGGAAGTGGGAGCCTGAAGCTGTAGAACCGCCCACAGCCTGAACAGAAAGTGGGAAGTTGAAGTTGTAGAACTGCCCACAGTCTGAACAGGAAGTTGGAGCCTGAACTTGTAGAACTGCCCACAGCCTGAACAGGAAGTGGGAGCCTGAAGCTATAGAACTGTCCACAGCCTGAACCGGAAGTGGGAGCCTGAAGCTATAGAACTGTCCACAGCCTGAACAGGAAGTGGGATCCTGAAGCTTAGAATGTCCAGCCTGAAAGGAAGTGGGGAGCCTGAAGCTGTAGAATTGCCCACATCCTGAACAGGAAGTGGGAGCCTGAAGCTGTAGCACGGCCCACAGCCTGAACAGGAAGTGGGAGCCTGAAACTGTAGGACCACCCACAGCCTGAACAGGAAGCAGGAGCCTGGATCCGTAGAACTGCCCACAGCCTAAACAGTGGGAGTCTGAAGCTGGCTGTGAGAGCAGATTTGTGAACGCTGGTGAGAACACCCTTTATGTTTTCATAGAGTGACCCAGATAATGATGTCATGGTGCACATAGCGTCATATATGTCTATGCTTCTGTGGCGCCAATTGATGGTGACTTTTAGTTCCTGGCCTTAAATGCAAAATTCTTTTTCAGGAGGCCCTCAACAATCACAAGCGCTATACAGTACTTTAATATGGCAGAGGTGGCACTAGGTCCGGTTAGGGACCTGACCCAGGTATTACTGCCACCTCTCACTATGCAGTTTCACGGAGCCACAGCCAGCTTTAGACTCACACATGGTGTTTAAGCTGTGGGTGGGTCTATAGCAGTGACTGACACATCAGCTCTGCTGTTTCTAGCTATTCCTATTACATAGTACAGTTGAAAAAATACAGATGTCCATCATATTAACAAGGGTGGCATGAAAGATGTGGATGAAGGTTAGGGAGGTTAAGGTAGCTTTTTAATCGCTTGTTTCCCTACTGATAAAGACTTGGAACCCATAAGGCAAGAACCAATCTGCCCTAAATGAAACTGGGTCTAGAATTTTATACAACTACATAGGTATTAATATTATTTAGTGGAAAGTAGTTGTCTAAGCCTTCCCTGAAACCCTCAGCTGTTCCTGCTGTTACTAGCTCCTCAGGCAGCTATTCCACAGATCATAATTCTCATGTGAGGATAGGCCTTTCTTTTCTGGAGATTGGATTCCTTTTTTCATCCAGATGGACAACAGCGCCCCTTTGAGGGGTTTTATATGGATTGCTTTTCTCCCATACTTTGTGTTAGTGGCCATTTTTTATATTATTAAATTAATTCATGTCCGCCTGGAGCGTCTTTTTAAGACTAAATATGTTTAATTCTTTTAACCTCTCTCATAACTTAGATGCTCATTTCCATTATAAGTTGGTGCTCGTCTTTGCACTCTCTCTAAGATGCTCCATTACCCCTTATAAGTTTGGTTGCTCGTCTTTGCACTCTCTCTAGCTCCATACCTCATTTCATATTAAACTGAGCCAGACTGAACGCATATTCCTGATGCGGCCGCACCAATGCTTTTATTATAGACGTGGTAATATCCACATCTTGCCCCAGCTCGAGTTCAGGCACTTTTATACCTCGCCAAATCCTGCCTGGCCTTAGAGGCGCTGATTGGACATTGCCGTAGCTTGTTCTGTAATCTCCCTTGAATCTCACAAGAGCTTATCTCCTAATTAGTTTGCGTTGTCCCATCTTTGCAATTTCTCCTGTCTATTCTCATTCCTTTCTATATAACTGGCGCCCAGACTGACAACAGCGTATTCCAGTCTTAGGAGACGCATCAATGCTTTGCAGCTGTCATAAAATTACATCCCTTGTCCCAAGCTGCGTCCACGATCTTGTTAATACAAACAATATTTACTTGACTTAGAAGGCAGCTGATTGACATTGCATGCTGTTCTGTAATCTACAATCTACAAGAACACCCAGATCCTTCTCAACCTGCGATTCTATTAGACTTTATAAATCTCTTGCACTCATGTTAGTGTATTACACAGGCTGCAGAACTATTAAGAGTGTTTACTTAGCTAAATGAGAAGCTTTCAAATTCCTTAGCTGAGTGATTGATGGCAACTGAGAGTAATGAGAGATGAGAGATCAGAGGGAAACTGGAAATTGTACACCAGTGAACAGGATTCAGGAATAATTCCCAGGGGAGAATAACAGAGGCAACAGCACAACACTGAAGGATTTAAGAGAAGAGGCTCAGGGTTGTTATTTCAATCGGGCAACACAGGATTTATTTTAAACAGACAAGTCAGGAGAGGTCACAGGTCCACTTTAA
Organism: Phyllomedusa bahiana; assembly: GCA_025379985.1. NCBI lineage: Eukaryota > Metazoa > Chordata > Amphibia > Anura > Hylidae > Phyllomedusa > Phyllomedusa bahiana. Next base: position 60,787 of record JAODAL010015314.1, read on the forward strand.
GCATACATGCCAACTCTCCCATTTTTGGCGGGGGGGTCCCGCTATTTGGGGTCCCCCCCCCCGCCAACTCCCGGGGGAGGGAGGTTGGCATTTCTCCGCCGCCAGCAGGCGGCGGGGGTCCTTTTAATGACGCGGCCGCACAGATAGCGCTGGTGCGCTACTCCGGCGCCTGCGGGTCGTTCCCAGGGAACGGGCATGCATGCAGGTGCGCAGGGTACCGACTCACTGCCCGGAGTCTCGTGAGCAGGGGGAGGCAGGAGGGAGCGCCTCCCTCCTTCCCCCTTGTATGTCCGGCGCGCTAGTGCGCCGTACACACAGGTCAGCGGTCACAGGGGAAGTTGACGCTGCGGATGCCACTCCACTTCCCCTGTGACGCTGAGGAGAATCGTCGAAAGCGGCAGCCTCTGCAGGGCCTGGTCAGGTAAGTTGGATTTTATTATTTTATTTTTTATTAGTTTTTACGGGGGCTCTGTTGCTACCAATGGGGGGTCTACTGGCTACAATGGGGAGTCTACCTGGCTACAATGGGGGTCTTCCTAGCTAAAAGGGGCAACTACCTGGCTAACAATGGGGGGGCACTACTGGGCATTCGGTACATACACACACTTAACTTATAACTTGGTACTAACAATGGGGGCATAATGCCTGGTACATATGGGGGGGCGATTACCTGGCTTAAAGATGGGGGCACTACCTGGCTACAATGGGGCATACCTTGGTCAACAATGGAGGCACTACTCTGGTACTAAAGGGAGGAAACTACCTGGTACAATGGAGGGACTACTGGTAAATAGGGGGTCTACTGGCAACAATGGTGGCACTACCTGGCTAATACCATGGGCACTACCTGGATAAACAATGGGGGCACTACTGGCTAGGCGATGGGGCACTACCTGGGCTACAGAGGGGCACTGCCTGCAAATCAAATGGGTGGCATCTACCATGGGCACATAGAGGTGCGGGCACTTACTGGAAGCAATGGGGATATATCTGGCCTAGACAAGAGGGGCACTACCTGGAAAAGCAATGGGGGATCTTACTGGCAACAGGGGGGGCACTACCTGGCAAACAATGAGGAGGCATACCTGGCTGAAACAAAGGGGGCAACTTACCTGCTCTCCAAATTTGGCTCTACCTGGCTACAGAGAGGGCATATACCTGCTGTAAGGTGGCACTAACTGGTGTATGGGGGCTACTATCCTGGCATATAAGGGCTCTACTGGCTTTCTTTCCAAAGCGTTCATGCAGTTAAGGTGGAGAGTAGGTCTGGCTTTTGATAGGGGCGGTGGCAACAGATCAAGATGGGCGTGGACTTGATGCGCGCCGCCATGATATCTCTGCTTTTTCATTTTCAAAAAGTTGGCAACTATGAATTTAAGTGGAAAGTTATTGATGGCTGGACGGGTTACCTCTGGATGCCTCACCTCGAGTTACCCATATCAATCGTATCTCTATTCCATCCTCAAAACAATTTCTGCATTTATTATGTTCAATCAGCCTTATTTGACATTCAATAATATAAATAAATCCACTATCTTTAGCCTGTAAGATAATTCAAAACATAACACTTATTAATACAAAAATAATAAAACAAAAACCACATACCAAAATAAAAAAACAAAAAAAATATTTATAATTATACATATCTTATTACTTTCACAACCCCTTATTTTCTCCAAACACAAACACCCAATCCTCTATTTATATTACTTCATACCTCATCTTCTATCCTATACATAACTATCCAATTTTCCTTACCTAAACTACATCATCAATCCATTATCCATTCTCAAACCTTTCTATATTACACTTAAATACCTCTATCTTATATCCCAAACACAAAACCACACATAATAATAATATATATCTCAATACTTACATTTTTCACATTAACAATACCATTTACATATACAACCTTTTTACCCCATCCTTTCTTCACTACCATACCATCCAATACAACCATACATACATCCTCATAACCTTACCCATAACCCAACATAAATTTCAAATTACTATAACCCATCATTACATCTCTATTTCCTCCCCTCCACCCCCCCCCCAACCCCACCAAATACAAAAACAAAAAAAAAAAAATTACAAACAAATACAAACCCTAATTCAATAACATAACAACACCATCCTCCTTCTATCCCCCAACACCTATTAATACTTATATATAACCCCCCCTATCTCCAATAAACTATTTAATTACACTCTCAACTCAATACTAAATTTCACCATCTTATTCTTCTACCTTCTTTACCTCTTACCCCGTCACTCCAAAACCAAACCTAACACTAATCACAATACCCAATCCCCCATCTTCTCACACTATTTCTTCTCTCACTCCTAAAATCTTACATCTCCAACCCACCGCATCCTTCAACTCCGCTCTGACACGCCCTCCTGAGTCCCAATCCACCAATTAGGTTGTTGTCTCCTAACACTTATTCTCAATTCATCCAGTGCCACATATCCATACTAGTGTCACAGCCACCTCGTTCACACCATGACCTCCACAACCCAGTCAGTTGTCACTCAAATCACCTACACATCCTATCTAACCGCCCAATTACTGTCCTCCTTGCTGATGTATCTGTGCATCATTATCCTATCCACCACCAAAGTCAGTGTCCTACATTACATATCCCATCATCAGAACAAAGTGATGTTCTATATAGTGACCAGCCAACCAGAAACACTAATATTCCACTACTATCCCCCAATAAATCCCTTATTAGACTCGCACCCCTATCCACACCTCCGCCACAACTCACATGATCACCTGGACCCTGCACTCCACCGCTACAATCTCACTTACACTACTACGTAATCCACGTCGATCACTAATCACATCTAATATGCTACTCACATATGTAAATAATGACGAGTAACGTGAACACACTCAACGCGCTGCACTATACGCCATCGCTGCCTTCGCTCTGCCACTGTGTCGTTGTATACACCAATGCCGAGATCACTTATACGCACCGCGCCACTGTTTATGATCCGATTACTCATCTACACTAGACCATGTGTATCGTAATTCTACTGTAACGCTCTCGCAATCCAATTGTATGTATCATGTCTACTCACTTTCCGTGACATATGTGTCTTAGTGCTTCACTCACCTCCGACATAATACCCGTTATCGCTCTCCACAAAGAGATTTAATTTACTATGCACATCCTTATACAAGATGACAACCATCACTATTATAGTGATTCCCACACCTCTATATACATCCTCTGCTAGACCTGACCTCCTCTCCCACAACTAGACTCATTAGCCACCATACCCTTAATCTGACAATATGTGCCCATGTACGTACGCACACCAGTGATCTTATTACGTCTGACACTAACTCCCCCCTCTCTCTCACCAACACCAACGCTCTCCCACATAGAGACTCTGTTACTGTCAGCACCTCCGACATCATAAATAATTGCACCTTGAATATGCCACCCACAAACCTAACTAGCACATTGTGTCGAACGATCATATACACCATCACGCCACTATCTCACCCCTCCAATATCCACCACATACCCCCCCCAGATCCACCCTCACACACCCCCACACCACAACACAACCCCAACTAAACCATCTCTCTATATTTCACAATCCTATAATCATTCCTCACTCTTTAATCGAAGAGCTCGTGGCTGTCGAACATCTACATTTTAAAAAATCCACAATATCATACCTTTATCAACAACATAACTTCATCCACACCTGTGAATAGTGACAGTATGTGTATACCACACACCCATCGAAACTTCCTCGACCTGACTTAGAGATTCGCCTCACTATATAACTAAATCCCTGCACATACTAAGTGTATGAATTAGTGCCCATCACTCACACACGCACACTCGCTAATAAATCAGTATAACACCGGCCTCCATATTTTTCCCCCAAACTCCTTCGAACACCACAATAACACAATACTAGAAAGATAGAGATATATAGAGCTCAGAGATGAGACTCACTATTATAATTGATTTTTTCCATTCCCAATGAATTCACCAGTTTGTGTCATAAATTGCCTAAAAGAACAAAAATATATGTATATCACCCCCCCCCCCACCTCCCACTCCATATTTATATGTACCATGCAGATAAAGATGGACAAATGATGTGGCTAAAAGCCGGGGGACGGTGATAAGAGAGTAGAGACAGGACACCTTTAAAAACCGACATTCAAAAACTATCACAGTGAAGTTAATTACACTTGGGATGGTGTGTGTACTGTAGCTTTATTCGTGAACGTATACGTTAAAGCGAAGGTTACGTCAACGAGAGAGTAAGCAGATAGGGGAGACGTGACTCCCGCCAGAGCTGACCCAGTAACTACTCGTCGCATTATCCTCCTCTTCTATAGCAACTCGATCGCTACGAGTAGGAGTCAGTTCTGAGGCGTGCACGTGATGCTGGGGAGCAGCGCGCGCGCTGCCACATAACGTCTGCCTAGTGGCGAATGAGAGTCTAGTGCGAGCGCGTGTGCGTAGACTTAGATGCAGACCTAGTCTAATAAATTAGCACTGTAGGAAAACTATAAAAAATTTCAACGTGTACTATTATATATAGGGACAAATAGGGGATTAGTCGATAAATAGCCCCCATTATTTCCTATTAGTCTACAAAATAACAACAAACGAAGGGATCTATATTACATTCACGTCCGATACTTCATGTTGCTCTTATTGGGGCGAGTGTCCAATACGTGCTAGCCGCTGAGGGACAATCTAGGGCAATGATAGGTTCTTGTTTTTTTCCCTCTGGGGAGAATTTTATATCCATTTTTATATTTCTTTATAATAATTAAAAGTTAAGTCTTAATTTATCACTTGTGCGTATGTAATTCACTGTGGTTGTTTGTGTCTGCATGTATTGAGAAGTTACGGCAAATTGGATCTTTGGCAGTGCCCAGATCTACTGGGATTTCTGGGATGTTGTGGTTTTTGTTAAATTAAATAAACCCTAATATAAATTTTATATGTAACCAAAATATTCCACAGCGCTTTACAATTTGATGGTATGAGTACAGATAGAAACGAAAAAACTAAACCAGAACACACTACAAATTTTAGCCACATAAGCAATATCTGTATATAAATCCTGGATTTCATTTTCTGATTATGGAGCAGTCCAAAACTGGCTAAATTTATTATGAGGTGTGCACATTTTATCGCAATTTATTCTAACAATTTCTTCTTTTTTTTAACTAAAATTGCCTGTCTTTTTTAAATTCTTTCTGCGCTCGACTTGTTGCAGGAATTTGACTAGTGGCAGACATCTGATTTTCTGAAACTCGAATATACTGCATCAGACAAATTAAAAAAAGAAAACATTCTGTTTTCTACAACCACCATAGATGGAGCCTAGGCTTACTGCATACAGTCTATTTCTTAACCTACATAAATAATGCTGAGACCTTTATGTTGAATAGACTATTGATTTTCAGGCATAACCGCTAGACCTGACGGCTCCAGGTAGCCAGAAGATAGCTAGTCTGGTCTCTGGTGTGCGACGTGCTCATTGGAGATGTATGCGCTGTAACACACACCTGCCAATGGAGTTAGCACTAGACGACTCGCGGCTGTGTTGGAGACCTGAAGCGCCTGGGTTAGCGTCTATGAGACAGTAGAAATGTTTCTATGGAGATCAGATTCTCTCCTGGATCGTAGGGACTGGGCGAGCAGTGAAATTGAGTGTAGCCTCTCGATAATCAGGCGAGAAGAACCTTCCACTGATTCGAGAGATAAATGGAGAGGATGAGTCGGTTATTGAGAGCAGTAAATGGTTGACGTCGTTGGTAATACTCGCATAGATGACTTGAAGTGTCAAAAGGTAGTAATTTTTATTGTTTTTGCCTTTGTCTTTCTTGGTGCTGCCGCTAATCTGTTCTCTTGACAAAATCAGTTTTCTTCCCCCTTTCTGCAGCTGATACTATTGTGCTTTCTGGCTTACTCTGCAGGAGTCTTCTCAGCTATACTGCCATACTACTGCAGGGGCTCAGCTCCATTCCTGACAGAGCATAAAGCTATTTATATCGGCTGCTCCACAGGGAACAGAGGATGCTCACTTTGCAGATTTGGCTAGTGTTGCCCGAATAGAGCCTTGTTAGGTTTGAAACTGGTTTGACTAAACTTGTGAAAAAAATTCTGATTCAGAATGTCCTGAACCAGAATTGTTTCTCTATCATTACCGGTATGTTCACACGGCGTATTGCGGTGCGCACAGGTATGCCCCGCAATATGTCTGCTGTTGAAAGTACGCGTGGGCCAGCGTGTACTTTTAACAGCTCAATGTCCGTGACATGAAACTTCTTTTCGGCGAGCCAGTAAGGGCAGGGGCTGGGGGGCTGTGGGCGGGGGGGAACTGAAGGCGCGGGGAGCTGGGAAATACAAAACGTTTTTACATAGCACTTCTATGGAGTACTTAAATTTTACCGTATTTGCACGGCGTACTTTGGTGCAATTACGAGCCGTAGTATACCCTGCAAATATGCATATGAACATACGCTAACACTTTCCCTAATCCTACCCAAAAGGGTGCTTTCACACGGTGCGTTTTTTTATGCTTTTTTTGCAGAAATGTATAGCGTTAATTGCTGTGCCTTTCTGCACAAAAAACACGTCAAAAACGCACCAAAAACTCACCGTGTGAAAGCACCCTTAACTATGCTTTGGGTAACAAATGGCTTTCTTTTTTTTGACTTTTATGGCTTGACTTACCATTCTACAATGCCCCCATGCCTCCATAAGGTCCAATGTCACCTTATCACTACAGATGAGGCCTCACTTCCAGTTCAACTCAACCCATCGCTCCAGGTCCTCATTACTTTGTGAATCTATGAGAAGTGACCCCACCACGCCTGGAGGGCCTAGATGAAATGAAATTGTAAGTTCGGACACACCTGCAGTGATGAGGCACCAGGGCTGTTGGGTAATGGTGAATTAACGTTTGAAAGTCAGTGAAAACCCTAACCCTAAAACCAGGTTAGTCAAGGTGAAGTTATTAGTGATTTTCACCAGCATTTGCTTTAGGCAAAATCTGCTTGTATTCGGGTTGAATGTGAAGCACAACATTAATTGTGAGAACATAACTGAGCATGTGTGTCCGCCAGCACTCAGCTTCTTAGGTGAACATGGATTTCACAGAAGAATGGGACATTATTTACTCAAAAACACAACCGCAAGGCCATACTTACAGCTCAATGGCTGGGCAATAGACTTGAACCTGCTAGGATGGCAAGACATGCCCTGTGCTACCTGGGAAGATGTAACAGGTGCAAGTTAGTACTGAGCAGAAGATCACTATACCCTCCACTAGGGGAACAACTATATGATAAAAAAACTGCCATTAAATAAGTACTAGTTCACACCAGATGCAAAGTAACAGTGATAATAGCATTCTTTGGTGAGACGGACACAAATGCAAAAATTACTGATAAGCTTCCACTCACACGCATTTTGTATGAGGGTTTGGTTGCTGGTATTATTATTGCATAATGATTAGGCGATTCATACAGATGCAATTTCAACCAGATAATGTGGTACACCTACTGGTTTACGCATAAACGGCTTACTTTCGAGTGGGGCGGCCTACCAGCAGTTTTTAGGTAGTGGTCCAACACAAAAATGCTGAACCCTCTGCTCTCCAGCATTTAGGACAAAGGTAAGCCGTTAGAGTATGGTGAAGTTATTAGTGATTTTCACCAACATTAGTTATAGGCAAATTGCTTGGATTTGGGTTGAATGTGAGCAAACACTAATTAGGAGGAGATAACTGTGCATGTGTGTCCGCCAGCATTCAGCTTCTTAGGTGAACATGGATGTTGCTGTACAATGTGAACACCAGGTGATGCCATATATAGAAGTAAATGTCATAACTCTACACTGGCTCTATTTTTTCTATTTTTTCTAAAGTATATTTTTATGATCTATGCAGCGATTTTAATATTATGGTGAGACATACCCATAAAGATGTACAGCAACTTTGGATTAATTCGTGCATTGATGACTCCTGGACTGATGTTTAGCCGACAGCACTTCTTCTCTCTTTGATGGTTGCTTTCCTGCTTGGAATATTTGAGGTGTAGACGGCACACATAGAGTTATCACTGTGTGTCTACTATTAATAATTCCAAAAATAGATGAGACCGGATGAAATCAAACCAGAGATTGGATTTGGTTAATTACAGATTAGCTTCTTATAAAATGAAAATGAGAAGCCAAAATTAGACTCTAAAAACTTATATAATGCTATTAGGTTGGGCCACTTAGCAGTAGATGAGTTTGGACCTGTCACTAACTCACTGTCCACACATATAGTAGAGACGAGGTTCTCATTTGTCCTGTATTATGATAATATCAGAATACATCATATATGGATTTACATAGGACTGCAAATGAGTTATCTTCCAAGATCTATCATGATGTATAAACATGGCAAAGTCTACTTTGCTACACCTCTGCTCTGTCAGTCAGGACTGCACTATTCCCCTGAAACTCTGTATTCACAGGGTGGGATTTTATTAAAAAATTTAGCTTTCGATTGGGGTTCCAGTTTTCGCCCAGTGTGTGGCTGAGTTTTATCCCATGTCTTAAAGAGAACATCTCATGCGCATACAGTTGAAACCAGAAGTTTCCATCCACTTTATAAAAAGCCCCATCTGCATGTTTTTCTCACTATCTGACATGAAATCAGAATAGACCTTCCCCGTTTTAGGTCAATTAGATCCAGATTATTTATTAATTTGCAAATGCCCGAAAAATGAGAGAGAGTAATTCTTAAGCATTTTTATTATTTGGACAAAGTCAAAAGTTATCCATTACAATTTCATTTGTAGTTGTTGGAGCGATTGCGTTGGCTACTCGGAGATGAGTTGATAGTCGATAGTCGGCCGCTATCGATAAGGTTTTTCGATAGTGAGCATAGATTATGCTGCGATGACCTTTAATGTCTATGGAGAGCAACAACTCTTTAATATTACACCCAAACAATGCTGGAGTAAGCTGATAATTTAACATACCACAACAGTCAAATGGATACATGCTACATCTTAGGCAACACACTTAGTTATAAAAAGTCACAGAAAAAAAGTCACAGACCATTTTACTATCCCTGTCTTGTACCACAGCCGGGACCTTTAAACCTGCATCACCACAAATTAAAAAGTGCCAGTAGGCAGTATGATTTGAACCATAATGTTACTTGAACTGGAATTGAATATCCTGTCCTGGAACGGCTCAGCATGAGCCCAATACCTGCATGCGACCCCCACTTTAAAAAAGTGCCGCGAAAAGGAGTCATTTCAACCACATTTTAGTTCACTGGACATTGGACTATAACTGACCTGGGCCACATGCATGAGCCCCAAACCTTGCATGACCCCACATTCAAAAATTGCCGAAAAGGGAGGCTTTCAACCACCCTTTTAGTTTCACTGACATTGACTATACACCTGTCCTGGGCCACAGCATGATGCCCAAACCTGCATGACCCCACATTTAAAAAGTGCCGGAAAAAGGGTCTTTCAACCACATTTTAGTTTCATGGACATAGACTAAATGTCCTGGGCCACAGATGTAGCCCCAAAACCCGGCAATGACCCCCACATTTAAAAGTGCCGGAAAAAGGAGTCTTTCAACTCCATTTTAGTTTCACTGGACATTGGACATTTACCTGTCCTGGGCACAGCTCATGACCCAGGAGCCGGGAGTTACAGTTGGTGCGGTGAAGCCCAGGCTGGAGTCGAGTCAATCTATTAACACCGCAGGTGATAATTGCCCTCGATGACGCATGCAACGAAAACTGTCGTGCTTGAAGCGAGTGCCGGAATGCGGGAAGTGTGAGAACTCCAGCCTTCCTCTGTACACAGTTTCAATACCTGGGTACGCTTGCCCCTCCCGTTGAGTTGGAACCAATTGAGCTTCCACTTGGAAATATGGTGGGTTACGCTCCTGTTACACCCAGGGTGCCTTTATCTTGGCATTCTTTTTCTCATTTTACTCAAGTGCTGAGGAAAATGGTCTCTGTAACCATTTGTTTCTGTCCGTGCTCCATACTCCATGTCCTCTGAATAACCTACATTCTGGTCAAGTTTTCTGTACATCCCTTGTACAATTCAGAGAATTTTTTTTAACAGCATATTTTGTCTGCAAGTTTTTTAGTACTTTATTTAGAAAACACATTTTCTTAAGAATTGGATGGAATCCCACATGTCTTTGTTTCTCTTTTTTTCATTGATTTAAATATTTTTTTATAGGTTGTCTCAATTACAGGGATTGTAGCTATTGTTAAAAGATCTTGCCAAAAACAAGTCCATTTTTATTTGCAATATGTGCTTCCATAAACAGTGTCTCACCTAATCCTGTTTCTGACAGCACCATCACCTGAGCCACTCTTGAAATTGTGAGAATCAAATGTCTGTTAGAAACCACATTTTTTAGGAATAGCCTGTGGTTATAGCTGCATGTCACAGCACAATTTGCCCCCAAAATTCAAAGCATGACCTTGAGCACTTTGGTCAAGTGTGAAAGAACCAAAATGTCTGTTAGAAACAACATTTTTTTAGACTTAGGACCTGTAGTATACGCTGCATGTCACAGCAAAAATGCCCCAAAAATTCAAAGCATGACCTTGAGACACTTTGGTCAATTGTGAAGAATAATTGTCTGTTAGAAAACAACATTTTTTTGATTAATTTGGACCTGTAGTATTGACTTGCATTCAAAGGCAGCATGACCCAAAAAAATTATAAAAATGACTTTCAGCCACTGTTAAAAATTGTGTGGGAGAAATGCACTTAGAAGCCACATTTCTGCTTACAATGGGACCATGTTATTGCTGTATCTCACAGCTAATGACCCCAAAATAATTTATAAAATATGACTTCTCAGCCACTATTAAAAAAAAAAATTGTGAGGGAGAAATGGGCACTTAGAAAGCCACATTTCTGTTCCAAAGGACCATGATTATTGCATGTATTCACGCAAATGACCTCAAAAACATTGACAATGCGAAACTTCTTAGATAAAGTGAGTAATGGAATACGGTGTTGTATGAAACCTTGCTGTCTTTTTTTTAACAGTCTCTCAGCAAACCCGCAAAATGAACTGTGGGACAAAGAGAATAAAAATTTGCATTAGAATTGATCATTTTTAAAAAAAAGTTTTCAGAGGACCATTTCTGTTTGAAAAGGAAGTGAAGTCTGACTGGCAATAATCGGTGACCTCCGGCAATTGGGCCACAACATCTCAGAGTCCATGCCTGATTTTCTCTTGATGAAAGGTCAACGTTCACATTTTCTGTGGAAAACCGATGCGTTGTTCTTGTAATGACTCCTCAGCTGTGCCTGAAGGTTCCGCTTCAGATATGCGCTGGCTGATGGGCAGGGACAACACCTCTATGGCGTCGACGAGCAGCTCGGGCCATTCGTTCCATTTGGATACCCAGATTTTTTGGGTCCGGGAAAACAATGCATAAAACATCGTGTTGAGTCGCAGATAGTCGTTGCAACATGATCTTACAGCTGATCTTGTGTGTTGTTGATGTGTGCCCTGCATTGCATGCGTTTGTGAGTGGTAAAAAAAGATTCGCCAGAGGTTTTCACCCATTAGGCTTCTGCCACCTTGCCTGCTGCTGGCCGTCTACGCTACTTGGCACGCTTTCTGCTGTCAAGTCGCTGATGTTGTTCCACCGTGAATTTGGGGGTACGTGATGCAGGACGCAAAGTTGTTCTCCAGTTGATCAATCAGCAAGGTCTCCATTTCCTGCATTTTACTCTTATTTTGGGTGTGGTGAAGGAAAGTGCATGATTTTTTTTTTGTCCGGGGATCCAGGGGGTGGCCACCAGTAACTGTTGATTTCTTTTGATGGCCTTATGCGAAGGATCTTTGTTGGAGGAACATGGAGCATCCATAGCACTATGTGAGAGACGGAGCCTGATTCCCAGCCTCTGGGTCGAGGGCACTCTAGCAATGATCTTCCTATTTCTTCCTCCGCCTTCAAAATTCGCGCCAACCTCTTTCCAAGGCAGGGACGTCGGTATCATCGGTGCCTAGGAATTACCTCTCTCTCCTCTCTCCTCTCTCCGCTTGCCTCCGGCACAGCTTCACACAGCCCTGACTTGCCTGAGATGATGCACCCTGAGAGCTGATGCGCACTTGCATCTAGCTCTGGACCCCGACCACTGCCTATTGAAGACCGATGAAAAATTGTGAAAATGTCGGGCTTGGGGGATTTGACGGAGTGAACAGGCTCGTGTCCGCATCTGTGTCGTCTTCCTCCTCGTCGCTGGCGGGACTGTTGTTTCTGAGTGTCCAACGATCGTTCCGATAAAACTAAGATCACCACATGCTCATGCTGACAAGGGCATTGTCCGCACTGACCATTTTGGTGGCTTCTTCAAAACTGGCAAGGATGGTGCTGAGCTCTTTCACCTGCTCCACTCTCGTGGTTCAACAACGAGGTCCGTACGCTCGCCTTGTCTGGCCATGTGTCACTTCTGTCTGCGTACTGGGATTGAGCTGCTGCCCAATATCGCTGGAGCATGTGGAGGGTGGAATTCCAGGTGTTGCACGTCAACTATGAGATGGTGACGGGGAGGCCGAGCTGACGCTGAAACGCAGCCAGGCGGGGACGAAGCAGGGTGCGAACGGCGGAAGTGCGAAATCAGACCTCGAGCCTTCTGTAGCAGGGCTGTCCAGACCCGGGTAGCTCTTTAGAAATTTCTGGACGACAAGGTTCTTGACATGTGCCAGGCAAGGGATGTGCTACGCCTACCGATCTTAAGGGCGGCCAGCAGATTTGCCCGTTATCAACACCATTGCCTGGCACAAGGTTCTTGTCAGCGCCGCGCTCGGTCTCGTTGCTTAGAGCCGTCCCACAGCTCTGGACTGTGTGTGGACGGTCTCTCAAGACAGATTAATTTCAACACCGGCCTGGTGTCTCTGGGCAGTTGATGGCACCAGAGGTCCTTGGGGAAAGAGCCCTGCAACCATCCCTTGCGGTTTTGAAGAGCGTGCGGGCGAGTAAGGAGGCCACCGTCACCCCCAGAGACATCCACCCAGCTCACCCAGTGAGCTGGTCCTCAGAGATATAGCGGCCCTTGGCCGTGCTTACTAGTCCAGTGTGTCGGTTGGTGAGATGGACTTTTCGGACTCACAGATGAAGACAAGCGCTTGAAATTTTAGATGACACGTGGCTGGCCTGGGCAGGGTCGGATTTTCTGGCAAAGAAATGCCTGGACTCGGCATCTGGAATGGGGGCAAGCGAGGGCCATGGAAGTGGCGGAACCCATCGTGCTCCACTCAGACGAAAGCAACATTTTCCAAGGCCAAAAAGTTGGCAATGCCGACGTCAGGCTTTTGGCCTTTGGGATGGTTTGGGTTGTAAAGTGTTTCTTCTTGCCTCCAAACCTGGAAACAAAAGGACTGGCTGCTAGACTTGGCGCTGTAACGGCGTGGCAGGTCGTCAAACTGGGGGAAGGAGTACGGAGTAGGATGGTCTCTGGTGGTGCTGGTGGTATCTCGGGCGACGGGTGGAGGATGAAAGCGGAGGTGATTCCTGATCATGGACTCTGAGATGAAATGGGGCAGATGGAGGAACGATTGGGGTGGCGAGGAGGCGAGGCGGAGGACTGAGGTTGTGAAGTGGTTGGAGGCTCGGCGTCGGTCTGGCCTTTTTTGGCCAAGTTGTTCCCTCATTTCAAATCATGCATTCGCTGCATGTGATAGGACATGTTGGTGGTGGTTAACCAACTTAAGGGTTTTGCCTCTATTATGCGTTTACGGCAAAGGGGCATATGACATCGTCTGGGTGATCAGAGGCTTGCTCAAGAAGGCCCAGGCGTGAGAGGTCTGGTCCCTTTTTGACGGCGAAAAGCGAGGAGCGGGGTATGCGCTGGACCGTGGCTGGCGGAATATATCAGGGACTCTGCGGACCGCCCCTTCTCACCTTTTTGTGCGGGACGGATTGTCACTACCCATCGTCTTCTTCCTCGTCACTGATGAAGCGCTCGCAAGCAAATTCTGCGGAAAAGGACCAAGGATGATCAGCAATGTCGTCATCATCATCATCATCACACAAAGGTGGACGTTGGTCGTCTGACTTTCTGATCCAGAATGCTGCGGTGCTACAAGCAAAGGGGCACTGCAAGGCGTTGGCCGACGCCCTGGATTTTTGCCGATTGACCGGCTTTCCTTCACCTCTCTGATGGCAATCAGTAACTGGGCGTCAGAGCAGACTTAATCTTCCTCTTGATCTTTTAACATGCTTTTCTGACCCCAACCGCATTTTTGTCAACAAAGAGTCTTCAGACAATGGATTATCCACAGTGGTGGGTAACGAGTTGACAATTTGGGCTGCTTATGGGGGGCTGGACGGATGATGATGATGTGACTGACGACATTTGTTGCCGTGACTGCGAGGAGAGGAGGTAAGACTGCTAGATGCAGGTTTCATTATCCACTGAAGGACAGATTGGAGACGATGCGCGCGTTACTTTAGTTTCAAGGGGGCCCTGACCCAGCGATGTCAGGCCTGACGGTCCTGCAAACTGACGATCCGCCTGGCTGCGTGATGTCGCCAGCACTGGAAGGAGCACCTTCTCTGTACACTCTACTCCATGTGCTACCCCCTCTTTGCTCGCCTTTCCACCTGCATTTCGCTCCATGTTCAGGAAATATAAAAATTTGAGAAGGTATGGAATAGTTTTGGAAAGTCTCTTCTTAAAAGACGGCAAATCACAGCTATTCTCAAATCCTCTAATCAAACAAAATTGCTGGTTCAAATTTAACTGCAAGGTGTTATCAACAAATCTGGAATGGGCAAAGTACAAAAACTACGTATTATGTTATCTTTGGTATAATTAAACTGTTTTTTTTGCACTTTCAATTTCACCTGTGGTGTATATAGAAAAATTTGCTATTTTAAGATTTTTCGTGATGCTGGTCAATGACAGTGCTGAGGTGGCAAAAGTCAAAAAACACGTAAACTGTTATGTTTGATATAATAAAAACTGTATTTTTTGCCCTTTCTATTTCTCCTGTGGTGTATATAGAATTGCTATTTTAGATCTTAGTAGAAGCTGCGTCAATGAACAGTGCTGGGTGCGCAAATGTCAAAAAAAAGTAATGTTTTGTTTTGACTATAATAACTGTATTTTTTTGCACCCTTCAATTCACCTGTGGTGAATATAGAATTACTGTTTTAAGATTTTAACGTAGGAGCTGCGTCAATGAAACAGTGTGAGTGCGCAAAAGTCAAAAACACGTAAACTGTTTTGTTTTTGATATATACCTCGGTTTTTTTGCACCTTTCAATTCCACCTGTGGTGAATATTGAATTGCTGTTTTAGATTTTTTCGTAGATGCTGCGTCAATGAACAGGTGCTGGTGGCAAAAGTCTTAACACGTAACTGGTGATGTTTTCGTACGGATACACGGTATTTTTGGCAACAAACAACTGTGCTGACTACAAAGATTGTGGTTTGTAATTTAAGTGCAAGGTGGATTTATCAACAGTTCACAGGTGTAATGGGTAAATTTGAAACACCTATCTGGAAATGTATACTTGTTAATTAAAAGTGGAGTTTTGCAGCTAACAAAAGGAGACCTGCTGTTACTTGAAATGATGTTTATCCAATCTAAGTTCAGGCTGCCAACCTCTCGCACAGAAATTTTTTCAATAGCAAACTGTTAATAATAAAGATTTTCCACTTACCAATGTTACACTAAGTCTTGGTGGAACTTCTATCCAGTGTTCTTTAAAGATAGAGCTTGTCTGTGTTCGCCGCGGGGGCCCCCCCGCTCCCACCGCGTGAATTACAGTGGTAGATTCTGCTTAAAATTCTATAGTAACTACATAAATGGTTCAAATCCCTAATGTAAAACTAATTTGGAAGATCACGCTAAGTAGAGGTTTCTCTGGCAGAAATAGACTAATTTCGCTGAGCTGTTGGCCACAGGCAGAACGCAGTCCTATCCCTATGAGGACGCTGAGAGACACTGAGGCTGAAACAGGAAACGCTGTTCTAGTAAAACGAGGTCATGTGATTTTTCAGCAATCGCAACCATACACATCTCAGTCATGACATGCCACATCACATCTCACCTGCTCTATTCTGTATTTGATTTGCTGGCAGCCAAAATTATGGAAGCGCCGAAAAAGGCGCGATTCTTAATTCGATGATGCACAGATTTTAACCTTAATTATCGCATGATCTGGATATTCGTTCACTCCAATAAAAAACCTTGCCGATTTCAACTTTTTCGCTAAAAATCGCTCAACACTATATTTAGTATTTGGTAGCATTGACCTTAAAAACTGTAGGACTTGGGTCAAACGTTTTGGTCATTCCACAAGCTTCTCACAATAGTTGATAGGAATTTTGGCCCATTTCCCCCTGACAGGAACTGGAGTTAACTCCTGAGCCTTGTTTGTGGATATTCTGCTCGCACCTGCCGTTTCAGCTTTGCCTTACATTTTCAATAGGATTGGGGGAGCTCAGGGCTTTGTGATGGCCACGCCAAACATTGACATGTAAATCCTTAAGCACTTTTAACAGTTTGGCAGTATACTTCGGGTCATTGTCAATTTGGAATAACAGCATTTCCGCCCAAACGTTTTAACTTCCTGGTGATTTATTAGAATGTTACTTTCAGGTATTGCCAAAAACTCTTCTTTCCTCATGATTAGAGATGGGCGAATCGATCTAATGAAGTCGGAATTCATTTAGAATTTCAGGGTAACACTTCGATTATTGAACGAAGTCGAAGTTTGGGGTGATTGCAGGAAACGAGCGTGATTTTAATGATATAATGGCCTCTGACAAATGGGCGTGACATAGTGGGGGCAAAGTAAACTCTGGAGGAAGAAAAGGAACCTCATTGAACATGTGCAGAAATGAAGCCAAATCAGAGGACCAGCGGATTCTGTGCGTCACGCACTTTATAAGTCGGACGCATGCTGTCTCACATTCCTCTCGCTTGGGTGCCGTGCTGCAATCTTGATGCAGAGATCTCACACAAAAGATAATTTGATTTTAACAGCGATTTTAGGGGAGGTGTCACAGCTTTATCAGAGACTGCTCCTTTCCGTTATTATTTTTGATTCTGTTTGTGGGGTATTGTAATTGAAGTCCATTGTGGGTTCCACTTCTGCTCCATAACTTTTAATGCCATCTGGTCAGTTCTGGAGCACATTGAATATCCAAGGGTTATTAAGCTGTTTCTGCTTTCTTATTCAGTAAATACACGGCATTTTTTAAGCCTCTTTCCCAGTTAATTTATTGCTGCTGATTTCTGTAGCGCAATTTATTTCCGGGGTTAACTTAAGCGGTTTATGCTTTTGTAGTTCAGTTAAAATAAACGTGTTTATAAAACGCAAAGAAGAGGACATTTTTCCTCATTGTGATTTCTGTAGAATAATTATATCCAAGGGTTATTTAAGCTGTTTGTGCTATTGTAGTCAGTTAAAGAAACGGCGTTTTTACAAGCTATCTCGCTCACAGTTAATTTTTTGTGCTGATTTTTTTAGCTAATTTTTATTATTGAGGGTTAATTAAGCGTGTTTGTGCTATTGTAGTCAGTAAAAGAAACGGGTTTTTACATGCCAACATACCAGTTATATTTTTTCCTAGGTGATTTTCTGTTAGCGCAATTTATTTCGTGGTGTTAATTAAGCGTGTTTCTGCTTTTCTTATTCAGTTAACATTACATCAGCGTTTTAACGGACATACCAGTTAATTTTTTCATGATGATTTTCTGTTGCACTATTTTTATCCGAGGTTACCAAGCCTGTTAGTGGGTTCATATGGAGTCAAATAGAGGGTGGTGTATTTATCATACACCAGGATATCTTTCATTTAAAACAGTGTCTGTACATTTTAGGAAACAAAAATAATGTCCGACAGGAGAGGTGGAGGCTCTTCACATGCGAGTGGCACAAACATTCCTGGAGCAGGCCAGGTAGCTGCACTGTATGGGGATTGGTGCTGCAGGGGTCATCGGTGAGGGCGCAGATATGGCCAGTGTTATCAGAGCAGCCGTGTGTTGACCAGAAACCAAGGGTCGCTTGATTGGTTTACTAGGTCAGACAACCTTCCTCCCATGTTGACATCTGACAACCAGCCAAGAGGCGGTGGGAACGTCAGTCCACAAACCTTAGTTGGCATGGCCCGGGAGCGGGTCAGCGGGCTCTCACCTGTCCTCAACCGCCTCTGTCCCATCGGTTCCTAGCCAGAGATTACTTTTGTGGTTGGAATCAGCGCACCTATACAGCGAGGATGAAAATTTTGAGGAGGACAGTCAGCTGTACTTGGCAGGAATGGTGGGGCCGACATCCCTGCTTCGTGCAGTAGGCGGCAAAGTATGGATGTGGAGTGTGGCATGGGAGGTCATGTTGTGAGGGCTCAGCCTCTGCATACCAAGACCGTGATGAGGACAGCGGTGAAGATCAAACAATAATCGATGATGATGTAGCCGACCGCACTTGGGAGCTGGGTGAAGCAAGGGCTTCATCATCATCAGGAGAAGAGGGCGTCAGCTTGCACCTCAGGCAGCGGCGCAGCCAGCAAGTGGGTTGTGTGGCCGTGAGTCAGCAGGGTAGCAGCAGTGCGAGGTCGGGAGCCAAACGGCCACGGGGTAGAAAACCCGCTTCGCAGGTCCAAGAAAGTAGTGGCACGGGCTCAGCGAGGCAGCGGCGGCAGTAGTCACTCAGTGCGGAGCGTTGGCGGTAAAATCAGCTACTCCGCGGTGTGGCAGTTCTTTGCTAAGACACCGGAGGAGCCGAATATGGGTATATGTAGAATCTGTGGGCAGAAAGTGAAGCGTGGCCAGGGAGCTAACGTTGGCACCACGGCCCTGGGGTCAAAACATGCAGAGTCACCATCCGGTGGCCTGGGAGAAAACCGGGGGTGGTCCATCCTGGCCGCCCGCAGCAGCGTCCAGTGGCACGCATGCCATTGCAGCCAGTCAAGGCTCCACCACCTCTGCAGAAGGGAGCTGTTTCTCTTTGCCATCATCTCCCGGTCCAGATGCACTCTGCACCCCAGTTAGAAGGTCTGCTGGACTACTGGGCAGCCAAACTGGATGTGTGGTCGCAACTTGCTGAGTTTGCAGTGGAGAAGCTGTCCTGCCCGGTCAGTAGTGTGGCATCAGAGCGGGTGTTCAGTACGGCGGGGGCCATCGTTACCCCAAGGAGAACCCCCGTGTCCACGGGAAAGGTGGAATGACTGACCATTGTAAAGATGAATCAGGCGTGGATCGGCCAGGATTTCCACACACCAATGCCCTTTGGCGGGCAGATTACATCAGCCTGATGGGCCCTTACCAAAACTTGGGAAATGAGTTTGGATTCAAAATAAATGCCCCCAGCCCCCTTTTTGAAAGCGCCACCCCCCCTGATGCCACAATCTGCCCGCCAGTTTCCCAAACTGCCTTTCCCCCATCTTTTCCAAAGGGGCTGGTTTTTGGACCCACCTCCACACTCTTTCATTGTGCCCTCTATGACCCCTGCTGCTTTTTGGTTTTGCTTTGACCTCCCACTCTGTCATTGTGCCCCTGGGTTTTACCTATCTGGCTGTTTTCCCCGCCTGTTTGATTTTGGCCCCGTGAACCCGACCCCCTGTGTCATTGTGCCACTGTCTGACCTTTGCTGCTGCTGTGGTGCTGCCGTGACCTCCCCACTTGTTTATTGTGCCACTGTCTGACCCCTGTGTGCTGTTGGGTCTGCCGTGAAACCACACTCTGTCATTGTGCCCCTCTGTGGCCTTTTTTGTTTTTACCCCCCTTTCCAAAGGGAAAGTATTGTGCCCCTGTCTGCCCCATTTGCTGCTGTGGTGTGCCGTGACCCCCCCAAATTGTTTATTGTCCAAACCCGACCTCATGCTGGCTGTGGTGGTTCTTTACCCCCCACATCTGTATTGTGCTCCCCTTTTTAAACCCCTGCTGCTGGGTGTGGGGGTGCGTGCCCCCCAAAAGTTTTGTCATTGTGGCCCCCTGTCTGACCTATTTTCCTTTCGCTGCTGTGGGGCTGCCCCCCGCCTTTGCCTTTTCCCATTTTGTTCTTGGGGTCCCCCCAGGGCCCCCCCAAACACCCCCCAAAAAACCTGGCATTTTTCAGTGGAGTGGAGGCAGGGAGTCCCCCCGAATACTTGCGCACAAAGGGGCCCCCAGCATTTCTGTTTGCCCGGCTAGTGACGCCGAATTGGCACCCTCCGGAGAGGGTGACTTCTGGTCTCCCCTTTGGCCCCCTCCTCCCCGTCCAAAAAAGGGGAGCCTTTTTTCCAGTGCTGAGAGGGGGAAAATCAAGTATATAAGAAACCCCTCCGTAGTCATTTGAAAAGTTCCGAAACCTTTTTGGCCCAAGGAAATTTCCCTCCATCATTCATAAAATCCCTAAAAAGTTCCAAGCATTTAAATTTATAAAGTATAAATAGGTGTTTGCCCCATTTCGCGTGACAAAAATTTGTGAAATGCAGCGTTTTGAACTGAAGGAGATCTAATTTACGGGGAATGTTTTGGTGTTTATTTTGCTTTCAGTGCCATTTGATGGAATTTTGTACAAAATGGAATACTAACAAAGAAAAACTGCAAAATGGTTGGATGAGCTGCTTGTATGAAAATGTGAATATTGTCAAAATTCAGACAGGAAAAACGCCCCCCTTTGACCCAATTTGTATTCCGTTTTCCCGTACCTTTTGCCTCCCCCCTTGACCGATCTTTCCCGGCGTTTGATTACTTGTCCCCGTCCTTTGTTTTGATTTTGTACCCGCTCCCACCCCGAAAAGAGCAGTCGGGGAAGCCCGGTGACTCCCGCCGCGCAGTCCCCCCCCTTTCCGGGGGGGCCCTTGGTGAAAAAGGGACTACTTAATTCCGCCCCGGGCTGGCACGCCATGTCCCTTCGTGCTGCGATCGTGGGGCTCCTAACCTACAAAAGTGTTCTTTGAGCTAGGAGGATTTTAGCCCTCACTTTTTTTTCCAGCGGCGCTGCCTAAAATTTTCAGGCTGCTTTCCCTGTTTATTTTTTTGTCATTTTGCCCCCGAAATTCCCCGGAAATTTTTAGGTGAAGCGATTCTAAGAGGGGCGGCAGTCATGTATTTCATACTAAAAACAAGCTTGTATGAAGCCCCAACAAGCTCCTTGATATTTAAAAAGGCACAATTTCACAGCCCCCTCACTCTGTGCAGCCGGAAATGGAATTTCGTCCGAAGAAATTTCGGGACAAAAACAGTTTTTGTCGGAAAATTTGGCGAAGTTGGCGAATTAAATTTTTGAGAAATTCCCCATCTCTACTATGATGAATCTATTTTGTGTATGCACCGTCCCTCCTGCAGAAAACCCCCAACATGAGCTGCCCCCCCCGTGTTTCACAGTTGGGATGATGTTTTTTACCCCAACTTTCTCTTTTTCCTCAAAAACATAACGAGGGTTATTATGGCCAAAATTTTCGCGACTCCCAACAAAATTACATATGTAGGTCTAATGAAAAACATTAATCTGGTTTTTATGTTTTTTTTGAGCATGGTTTTTCCGGGGAAGAGGTCTTCCCCCATTTGATACAGTATTTTTCATGTGGAAAATGACAAATCTTCCCATTTTCCACTGATTTCCCAAAAGGGTTATTGTTTTGTTTTGGGGGTTGTATGCCATTTTGGGATCAAAAACCGTTCATCTTAGCAAAAAACACTTTTCCTGAGCGGTTGATGGCTGGACTTTCCCATTTGTTTGTATTTTGCGTAAAATTTGTTTGTACAGATGAACAGGCACCTCAGGATCGGGAAATTGCCCAAAGGGATGACCCGACTTGTGCAAGTCCTAAAATTTCTTTTCTGTATTTGGGATTTCTTTGGGCTTTCCCAGATGTTCACAGAAGCGTGTTTTTTCTGTGGCTTAAAAAAACAGAATTTCCCAAAGGCATGAGCTCTCTTTGAGTGTCCAAAATTTTTTAAAGGCTTTAAAAACTATTTATGAAAAAATTTTGTTTTGAAAAGAAAATTTCTTTCATTATTTGGCATATGGCAAATTAAAAAATTTTGTTCCCTAATTGACCAAAAGGGAGAGGTTTTTTGGTTTCAGTCAGATGTGAGATAAACATGATGTGTCTTTTTTTGTATTTTTTAAATTTTGGGTTTTAACTGTATGTAAAGTAATAATAATTTTTAGTTGAAGGATTTTTAGTAATCCCCCAAGTATCAAAACCCATTGGTCCCGGGGATTTATTTCTTTTCTAAAGCCAAAGGACCTTTGTTTTGACTCTCCAAGATTTATAATCAGGGTTGGGGCTAGAACAAGGGGGATCCCTTTTGTCTTGAGGAAAAAAAAATTTCAATAAACATTGAAAGGGGATTCTTTACTGTAAGAGAGTGAGATGTGGAACTCTTGCAGAGGAATTGTCATGGGAATTCACTAACAGAGTTCAAAAAGACCCGTATCTTTCTGGGAAGTAATAATATAAAAGTTATAGTAATATATTCTGGAAAAGGGGGGGGGGGGGGCCGCTGACCCTGGGTTATTTGATTGCAATTGGATTGGGGAAGGAATTCTTTCCCTAATTGGACAACAGTTTTTTTTTTTCCTTTCCCTGGATCCACAATTGCACAAAAGGTAAACTGGATGGACACCTGTCCTTTTTTGGGGGCCCCCCAAAATTTTTAACAAAACTAAAACTTAACCTTTTATATAATTTATCCTAAAAAAAAAACAACAACACTTCAAATTAATCAAAAACAGCCAAAGGTAGTATTAAAAAAGGTGTACATCCTATTAGATTCCTGTTTTCGCTAAAATTGACGTGGGGCAGTCCCCCCTTTGGGTGGGACTTATATACACAGGGTCCCCCAAAAGGGGGGGTCGCCCCTTTTCGGGTAAACCCCCCCCCGGCTAGGCACTTTAGCGGATTTATTTTCTATAGGTACCATCGGGTACTCTAAGGCCCCTCCCCACTCCCCCAACGGCTTATTGCCGACGGATTGGCGCGTATTCACGCCGGATTTGCGCCAATACCGCCAACCGTCTAGTCATTACGGTAATCCCCTCTCTCATAGAGAACAGTGGGTTCCTTGCTCCCCCCCCGCCGGGCAAATCCCCGCGGGGCGAGAAAATGACATGCACATTTTTTACCGGGAGCGCCCTAAACAAAGCATTGTCTAGGGGGCCGGAGGGAGCCCCCCGCGCCCGGCCCCGCCCCTTTATTCAGGCGGTTTTTTGCGTCAATACGGCGACAAATCCTGGGAAAAAAGCCCTGTGAAAGGCCCCAAGGATTTACATGCTCGAGTTTTTTACCCCCTTATTGTTCCACCCCAAATTGGGAAAGGGAAAAAAGGGCTGGGAAGAATTTGATACTGTTACCCCGGGGGCATGTGAATGGGTTAATTTAACCCTAATTTTATATTTTTTTGGGAAATTTTTTTATGGTATTGTATTTTGAGTGAAATATCTATTATCAAAGGTGGTTTAATACTGCACATTGGCTGCCCTGATATCATTTGAAGTGTCGCTGTATCTTTTTATGGGTAAATTATATTAAAAAATTTCGTTTT